>JAUTBZ010142417.1:0-12651 GCA_032361785.1 Lepetodrilus galriftensis | reverse complement strand
TTAAGGCTCATAGCAAAAGGTAGCACCGTAAACCTAAAAGGTTTTACTACAAAAACTGGTAAAGTTGATGGTTTTATTAATTTTAATGCTGATTTTAAGTTGATTTTACAAACAAAAGAAAAAGAGATTCCGCAGCGCTCTTCTGCTGGAGTGACAAACGACATTACTTGTCCTAAATGTAAAAAAGGAACGGTAATAAAAGGCAAAACGGCTTATGGTTGCTCAAACTATAAATCAGGTTGCGATTTTAGATTTTCGTTTGAAGATATTCGTAAAAAGGCAAATGGTAAAAAACTTACAAAAGAATTAGTTTACAGCATTATCTCACCTTAAAAGATAATCACCTTAAAAAAGATTGAAATTATAGTTGTTTTGCTACATATTTTTTATATTTGATAACTAATCATAAACACATAACATGTCAAGTAAAAAAGATATTTTAAAAAAAATAAAAATTGTATTAACTCAAAATTTTGAAAACCAAGAAGATGCTTTTAACTATTTTGATAATAATAAAGATAGTAAATTAACCAAAAAAGAAATTGTTAATTTATTAAAAGAGGCCAAAATAAGTGGTTTTCTTAGAGGAATTGTTGCCAATAAACTTATTGAAGGTTATGATGATGATAGCGATAAAAAAATAAATTGGAAAGAATTTAAAAAAGCAATTAAAGAAATGTAATAATATTTAGGATTTAAATAAAAATTAATGGGGGTTTTTCCCCTTTTTAATAATTCTTAGATGAATAACGATGGAAAATTTAAAAAATTAGAATTCTTTTTGCTATTTTGCAATAAAATCTAACAATAATTATGCTTAAAAAAGTTTTTTTACTTTTTTTATTACTTCCTAATGTATTCTTTGCACAAGAAAATACTTTTTATCACTATGGGTTAACAGAAGGTTTGTCGCAAGAATCGGTACAAACAATTTTAAAAGATAGTTCAGATTTTATATGGCTTGGCACACAAGAAGGCTTAAATAGATTTGATGGTTCGTCATTTAAAATTTTTAAAAATGATTTTGAATCAGTTAACACGCTTTCTGGTAATAACATTAAAAAATTATTAGCATTTAAAAACTACATATTTGTTGGTACTAATAATAATGGTGTTTGCTATTATGATAAAACTACCAATAAATTTTACAAAACAACTTTAACAAACGGCAGTTGTACAGGATTGCTTAAATTTAATGAAACGATATATGCTTCCATTTTAAATGAAGGATTATTTAAACTAACATTTAAAGATAAATCTTTAATTACGAGCAAAGTAAATGCTAATTTGCCAAATAATATTTCAGCAATATACGCGAATAATGATAGTATCTATGTTGGTACAAATAACGGTATTATCTATACTGCTTTAGAAAATACATTAAATTTTAATGCACAGAAAATTACTGAAGAAACAGAGCGCATTAAAACTTTTTACAATGATTCTGAATCATTATGGATTGGTACAACAGCAGGATTATTTAAACACAATATCACAACCAAAAAAACAACATTTGTAAATCTGAAAAAACATAATATTACGGATTCAAAAAAAATTAGTATTAATAAGATACTTTACAGTAATTCAACATATTATATTGCTTCGGATAATGGATTATATCTTTTAAAAAATTACAATGTTGAAAAACAAAATTTTGAAGAAGGAACTGTATATAAAGGCGATAAAAATAATATCAATTCAATTACATCAAATCGGGTTTATGACTTTTTATTACATCAAAATATTTTATGGATTGGCACAAATAAACTAGATGTTTTAACATTAAATGAACCCGTGTTTAAATCGGTTACTATAAAAAGTAAACCTTTTATTAATAATAATCATATTTATTCAATTTTAAAAACTAATGATTATTTATTTATTGGTACTAGAAACGGTTTAAACTGTATTGACAAAAACGGTAAAACCACAATAATTACCAAAGAAAACACAAATAATACTTTGGCATATAATGTAATTAGAGGTATTACTAAAGATAATAATAACAATTTATGGTTGGCAACAACTAAAGGGGTTTCGGTTATTAATCTTTTAAATTTTAACCCTAAAAAACCTAAAATAATTTCTTTTTATCATGAAAATAAAAACAAATTTTCATTAAGTCATAACAATACTCGTAGTATTTTTGTTGATAAACAATATAAAATATGGATCACCACTTATGGTGGTGGAATAAATCTTTTTACTGGTAATTTAGCAAATAATAACATTAAATTTAAACATTTTAAAAATGATAATACTTTAAATAGTTTGAGTTCTGACTTTGTTTTTAGCATCAATCAAACTACTGACAATACCTATTGGATTTGTACAGAAAACGGGTTAAATAAATTACTATTTAATAATAATACAACAACTTTTACAAATTTTAAAAATGGAGATACCTTCAAAACAAGTTCATTTTACACAACATTAATAGATGCTACAAACAAAAATATTTTATGGGTTGGTACTGGTATCGGATTATATAAATTTAATACAAATACAAATAAAGCAACTTATTACGGTGCCAAAAACGGACTAACAAATACCGTGATTTATAGTATTTTAGAAGATGTGAATACTGATTTATGGGTTTCTACAAATTCGGGTATTTTTAGATTTAATAAAAACACAGAACGTTTTACAAATTATACAACTAATGAAGGTTTAAGTAATGTGGAATTTAATTTAGGAGCAAAATATATTGACAAAAAAGAACAACTACTCTATTTTGGTGGTACAAATGGTTTGAATTATTTTAGTATTGATAATTTAAAAAATTTATATCACGAAGGCAAATTACTATTTACAGAATTAATAGTAAAAGGATATGAAATTAACCCTTTTGGAACAAATAAAATCTTAACAAAAAATATCATTAATGCTACATCAATCAATTTAAAACATAATGATTTTCCTACAAAATTAAAATTTGCTGACTTAAATTTTGATTATCCAAAAAGTAGTAATTTTGTTTACAAATTATTACCCAATGACCAGAATTGGAATCCTTTAGATAATAGCAAAGAAATTCAGTTTTTAAACCTCTCTTCCGGTAGTTACAAGTTACTTGTTCAAGGAAGGTCTAATACGAAATTTTGGAATAAAAACCCTTTAGAAATTGACATTTTTGTTGCACCTGCTTGGTATAAAAGTAAGTTGGCTTACCTAATTTATGGGCTGTTAATTTTAGGTCTTTTATTTTTATTTTATCGTTTTCAATTAGAAAAAAAATTAGAACATCAAGAAGTTGTAAGATTAAAAGAATTAAATAATTTTAAAACTAAATTGTATGCAAATATAACCCATGAGTTTAGAACGCCTTTAACCGTAATTTTAGGTATGGCAGACAGTATTAAAGAACAGATAAATTCGCCTAAAAAAGTAGCGAATTATGTTGACATGATTAACCGAAATTCTAATAACTTATTACAATTGGTAAATCAGATTTTAGATTTAGCAAAATTAGAAAAAGGAAAAATTAAATTAAATTTAGAGCCTGATAATATTGTAAATCACATTAAATATTTAACCGAAAGTTTTACTTCTTACGCTGATGAAAAGCAGGTTTCAATAATTTTTTATAATGAAGTATCTAAATTAATAATGCCTTTTGATAAAGATAAAATCAATAAAATTATTTCAAATCTATTGTCTAATGCTATTAAATTTAGTAAACAAAATGCAAAAATTATTGTTTATTTAAGGCAAATTAATAATGAATTAATAATTGAAATTAAAGACAACGGTATTGGTATCTCTAAAGATAATTTACCTTTTATTTTTGATCGGTTTTACCAAGCAACAAATACCAACAAAGACAATAATACAGGCACAGGTATTGGCTTGGCATTAACAAAAGAACTGGTAGAATTAATGCTAGGCACAATTAATGTAAGAAGTATAGAGAATATTGAAACCATTTTTACTGTAAAATTACCTATTAATTTAGAAAATATTTCGCAAACAATTACAAACATAGCAGAGAATAATGCTATTATTATTGATGATGACAAACCAATTGCATTAATTGTTGAAGATAATAAAGACGTAGCAACTTACATTAAAATTTGTTTGGAGCAAAACTATCAAATACTAATAGCAAATAACGGAGAAACAGGTATAAAACTGGCTTTAACACACACACCAGATATTATTATTAGCGATGTTATGATGCCTAAAAAAAATGGTTTTGAGTTATGTAAAATTTTAAAAAACGACATTAAAACCAACCACATACCCATTATATTATTAACTGCAAAAAACTCTCAAGAATCTAAAATTGAAGGATTGTCTTATGGAGCAGATGCTTATTTAACGAAACCATTTAATAAAGAAGAATTATTAATAAGAATTAAAAAACTAATTGTAATAAGAGCCGTATTAGCAAATAAATATAAAGACATTAATAGTCTAAAATTAAAAGAAAACTCAACCGATAAAAATGATATTTTTATGAATAAAGCCATTGCAAGTATTAATGAAAATATGGATAATTCAGAATTTAATGCTAAACAACTAGCCGAAAATTTATTTTTAAGCGAATCGCAATTATACCGAAAACTTAAAGCCTTAACTAATACTTCAACAGCCATTTTTATTCGTAAGATAAAACTGCAAAAAGCCAAACAGTTGTTAGGAAACGGTGAATTAAATATCTCTGAAGTTTGTTATGCAACTGGTTTTAATAATCCTAGTTGGTTTAGTAAAGCCTTTAAAGATGAATTTGGCTACGCTCCTAGTAACCTAAACTAAATATATATTTACTTTCTAAGAGTCATTACAAGCAAAGTTTTTAATAAGGTCATGAAGGTTTTAAAAACCTTGAAAGTCTATAAAAATCGATTTAGTAACCACTTATCATTCCAACAAATAAAAAACAGTTTTTCATTATAAAGAATCATTTGTCATTCTTACAAGGAAGAATCTAAATATGTAAAAAAATTATAAATCAACTAATCAAAAAAAACAAAAATGCAATAATAGTACAAGTATTTGCATAAATAGTACATGTACTACATAACTATGTTATCTAGTTTTGTGACATAATTCTAAATATAAAAATCATGAAAACAAAACTATTTACACTGATATCGGTATTATTTTTTTTAACCCTATTTTCTCAAGTACAAGTTGGCAACAGTATTTTTGGCTTACCTCATAAACACCTTAGTCAAAGTGCAACGATGTCTAAAAACGGACAGACTGTGGCTGTTAATTTTGTTGAAGCAGATAATACTTACCACATAAAAATTTATGAATTAACTAATAATCAATGGTTACAGAAAGGTAATAGTTTAGATATATCGTTTGGATACTATCCTGCTGATAATACCTTTAATTTTGATAAATATTCTACAATAGTTTTGTCTGATGACGGTAATGTAGTTTCATTTATTAACAAAAGTATAGCAAACAATATAACAACTTATTGGGTTGAAGTCTTTGAATTTGCTAATTCTAATTGGCAAAGAAAAGGAAACATTTTATTTGAAAATAATGATACCAATAACTTTATTAGTTATTATGGCTTAACCATGTCTAGCGATGGAAATAGAATTGCAGTTGGAACCGAAGGACTGGTTCAAAATTCTGCCGGAAATTCTTTAGGTGAAGTTTTTGTATTTGATTATAGTAATAATAATTGGGCACAGTTTGGTCAAACAATAACAGGTGAAATCATTAATAATAATTCATCTTTCCTGTTATTTAAACCTTCAATTAAATTTTCTTCAGATGGTAATACATTACTCGTTGGAGCACCTGCTAGTTTTGATAATAATATTATAACAGGTCGAATTAGAATTTTTGAAGTACTAAACAATATTTGGACCCAAAAAGGTGCAGATATTATTGGTAATACGCAACAAGGAGAAAAAAAATTAGGCTCATCTACAGCTATTTCTGCTGATGGTAATATAATTGCAATTGGTTCACATAGAACTCATATTACCAGTAATTTTGATGGTTCTGTAACTGTCTATGCTTTTAACGGCACTAATTGGAATTCTGTTGGACAAAGAATAGAAGGTGAAATCCAATCAACATTAGCACATATTATTTCGCTATCTAATGACGGTAACACACTAGCGGTTAGTAATCATCGCTATACCAATGATGATGGAGGCCTTGTAGGTAGAGCGTTGGTATATAGAAACATTAATAATGTATGGTCACTAATTTATTTTAATGTAGGTGAACATCAAAGTCATTATGTTGGTTATGGTGTAACATTAAACAATGCTGGCACAAGATTAATGTTTTGTGCTCTTGGCGAACATGAAAACGTTGGAGGTGGCGGTGAAAACGGTGCGTTAAAAGTTTTTGATTTTGAAGAAACTGCTAGTACAACTAATTTTAATCAACAACAAATAAGTATTTATCCAAACCCTAGTAATAAAACATTAAAAGTAGATATACTCTTAGAAAATGCGAATATTACTATTTCTAATAATTTAGGTAAAACAGTATTTAAAAAAGTAAATGCCACAAATAATGAAATAAATATTGAAAGTTTACCTAAAGGAATTTATTATATAAATATACAAGATAATTATCTAAATAAAACTTTCAAGTTTATTAAAAATTGATTTTAATAAATCACTTATCATTCTAATACAGGAAAAATCTCTTAAATACCTAAAAATTTACAACTCAATTAACCAAAAAACCACAAAATGCAATAATAGTACATGCAATTGCAATAATAGCACAAGTAAAAAACAAACCACACACCTACTTTTGTACAATAAACTATTTATAATTAAAACTTAATTACCATGAAAAAACAAATAACAATCTTAATAACACTACTATCTTTTAGTATAACCAGTTTTGCACAACTAACTTATGTGCCAGATGACAATTTTGAACAATATTTAATAGACCAAGGCTATGACACAGGTACTTTAGACAACTATGTACCAACTGCTAATATTAGTGACGTAACAACATTAAACCCCAACTTTAATAATATTACAGATCTTACAGGTATCGCAGATTTTACTGCATTAGAAAATCTTGATTGTAGCAACAATAAAATAGCAGTATTAAACCTATCACAAAACTTGTCATTAAAAGAATTACGATGTTCTAATAATTTACTTCTAAATTTAGATTTAAATCAAAATCATCTTTTAGAAAAATTAGTGTGTAACAATAATACGTTACATTCTTTAAAAATAGCCAATGGTAATAATTTAAACATGATATACTTTAAAGCCACAAATAATCAAATTGGTTGTATTGAAGTAGATTTTCCTAATTATAGTTTAACTGCAGAAGATTGGTTTAAAGATAATGATGCTGGCTACGCCATTAATTGTAGTGTAGAAACTCATGTACCAGATGATAATTTTGAACAAGCCTTAGTAGATTTAGGTTACGATACTTTACCTTTAGATAACCTAATTACAACTAATAATATTGATAATGTACATGTATTAGATGTGTCAAACAAAAATATTAACGATTTAAAAGGTATCGAAGCATTTAATGCCTTAGAAAGTTTAAATTGTGCAACTAACAATTTAGTATATTTATATTTAGATCTAAACGAAGACTTAGCACAAGTAGCCGTACAAAATAACAATTTGCAAATTTTTAACATTGCAAACGGTGGTAATACACAAATATTAGATTTTTTCGCAACCAACAATCCAAATCTAAGTTGTATAGAAGTAGATGATGCTACTTGGAGTACAACCAATTGGACTAATATTGATTCCAATACCAGTTTTAGCAATAATTGCTCTTATTACACTTATGTGCCAGATGATAATTTTGAACAAGCATTAATAGATTTAGGTTTAGATTATACACTAGATAACGAAGTTAATACCGAAAGTATCATTAATATCAAAAGTTTAGATATTGGTTATAAAAACATTAGTGATTTAACAGGTATTGAAGATTTTAAATTGTTAGAAATATTAGATTGTACTACTACTAATATAACCAATTTAGATGTGAGTCAAAATATAAATTTGCAAAGGTTATATTGTAACAATAATAGTTTAACCAATTTAGATGTGAGTCAAAATATAAATTTGGAAGAATTAAATTGTGATTCTAATAGTTTAACCAATTTAAATGTGAGTCAAAATTCAGATTTAATATATTTAGGTTGTTCACGCAATAATATAAACGATTTAGATTTAAGCCAAAATCCTGATTTGATATTTTTAATTTGTTCAGATAACAATATAATCAACTTATTAGATGTGAGTCAAAATCCTGATTTAACACATCTAAGTTGTAAACGCAACAATATAACTAATTTAGATATGAGTCAAAATACCGATTTAACATATTTAGGTTGTTCGCACAACAATATAACCAATTTAGATGTAAGCCAAAATATAAATTTACAGCGATTAGATTGTGATTTTAATAATTTAACTAATTTAGATGTAAGTCAAAATATAGATTTACTGCAGTTATATTGCGACAATAATAATTTAACTAATTTAAATGTAAGTCAAAATATAAATTTGGAAGAATTAAATTGTTATCATAACAATATAACAAGTTTAGATATTAGTTTATTGTCAAATTTAAATTCTTTAGATTGCAAAGAAAATTCATTAACACAACTAAATCTAAAAAATGGCAACAATTATAACCTTAATGTTTCTGCTGAATCTAACCCAGATTTAACCTGTGTAGAAGTAGATGATCCACCATTTAGCGAACAAAATTGGGCAACTGATTTTGATGCTAACGTAACCTTTAACACAGATTGTAATTACACTGCTGGCACAGAAGATATAATTATTAATAATAACTTAATTATAACACAAACAACTACACAAAACTTACTATTACAAACAAACCAAAACAGCAACATTAGCAAAATTGCCATTTATAATATACTAGGTAAAACATTAGTAAACAAAACCACCAACCAAACCCAAGTTATTATAAATACAAGTAACTTACCAACAAATAGTATTTTATTTATTAAAGTACAATTAGAAAATGGTGAGGTTTTAATGCAAAAATATTTTTATAATTAAATGATATTAAGTTGTTAATTGTAAAAAGCGAGTTATTAATTTAATTCGCTTTTTTACCAAACTAACTTTTTATTAATAAATTACAAAATAAGACCTTCAAGGTTTTAAAAACCTTGAAGGTCTAATACCAATTAACTCTAGCAATTACTTGTCATTCTAATACAGGAAAAATCTCTTAAATACCTAAAAATTTACAACTCAATTAACCAAAAAACCACAAAATGTAATAATAGTACAAGCAATTGCAATAATAGTATAAGTAAAAAACAAACCACACACCTACTTTTGTACAATAAACTATTTATAATTAAAACTTACTACCATGAAAAAAAACATTCTATTTTTAATAATTTTTGTTATTTCACTAATAACAAATGCACAGGTACCAACTAACGATACTTGTGCCAATGCAACTGAAATAATAATACCTATTAGTTCTACCAATAACACTACTCAAAGTATTAGTGAAATTATAAATGCAACAATAAATAATGAACCGGGTTGCAGTAATAGTGCTAATGAAGATTACGCAGCTATTTGGTATCGTTTTACCATGCCATTTACTGGTAATATAAGAATTAATGGGCTTTCCAATAATAATAATTTTGCCTTATACGATGCATGCAATGGCAATGAAATATCATGTTGGTCTAGAGCTAACATCATAGAATCGCTTAGTTCTGGAACCGAGTATTTTATTAAAGTTTTTAGGTTACAAGCAAACATAACTTTTGGTGCTACTTTCTTTCAAATACAAGCTTTTGAAACTTCTACAAACGATACTTGTGAAACAGCAGAATCTTTTGTCATTTCTACAAACCAAATCACAATATTCTATACCATTGCTAATAGCATTTCTTCTGTTGAGGCAACTTGTATTGACCCAACACAATCAGAACGAATATTTGACACTTGGTATCAATTTACCATGCCTTTTAATGGTAACATCGCTATAAATAGTAGTAGTGATTCTAATAATTTTGCTATTTATGAGGTTTGTAACAGTACCGAAATTGCTTGTTTTACAAGAAGAAATATTATTGAAAACCTTAGTGCAAACACAACGTATAAAATACGTGTTTTTAAAAAATTAAATGATGTCGTAAGTACATCTAACAATGATTTTCAAATTAGAGCTATTACTTTAGCTGTAAACAATGTTTGTAGTGACTCAGAAAATATCAGTGTTTCTCAAACAGAAAGCACCGTAAATTTTGATATTGCTGGTAGTAGTGTAAGTAATACTACGTGTTTTAATTCTACCAGTGATTTTTATGATTTATGGTATGATTTTACCATGCCAATTGAAGGAAATTTATTTATAAATTCTTCTGGTAATTTTAATAATTATACCTTGTACGACGCTTGTAATGGTAATGAAATTGCTTGTTTTACAAACAATAAACTTATTGACGGTTTAACTGTTGGTAGTAATTATAAACTACGTGTTTACAGAGGCTTTTCTGCAGCTATAAATACTTCTAATCAACAATTTACAACCATCATATATCCACAGGCAACAAATAGTACTTGTGCAAATGCAGCACAAACAACGGTTACAGAAACACCAACAACATTAAATTTTGACATTTTAGGAGCAGATAGTAATTTAGATGAAGACTGTGCTTCAACACAACAACAACTTTTTGCTATATGGTACGATTTTACCATGCCAGTCACTGGTAATATTGTAATTAGTAATAGTTTTTCTGCAAATAATGTAGCCATTTATGATGCTTGCAGTGGCACTAAAATAGGTTGTGTTGAGCATAACGGAATAATTGCTGGCTTACTAGCAAATGAAACCTATAAATTAAAGGTTTTTAGAAAGGTATATAATGCAACTTCTGGCAACCCACAACAATTTGATATTCATGCAGTAGCTGCTGCTATAAATGACACCTGCGAAACCGCACAAAATATAGCGGTTACTACTACCGAAACTATTATTAATTTTGATATGTCTTCTGCCGAAATTAATAATGAAGTTGGTTGTAGTAGTACAACACCTCATGATTATGGTGATATTTGGTATAACTTTACAATGCCTATAGATGGTAATTTGTATATAAACAGTAATGCCTTTCAAAATGAGTTTGCTATTTATGATAGTTGTAATGGTACAGCCATAAGTTGTTTTACACTTAACGGATATACGTACAATCTAACCAATGGTTCAAATTACAAAATTCGCTTGTTTAGAACTAGTGCAAATCTTAATAACACAAATAATAGTTTTACAACAAAAGTATTTCCAAGTGCTGTAAATGACCTTTGTACAGATGCTATTAACATACCCATTACTGCAAACGTTCCTGAAACAATAGATTTTCAATTAGGTGGTGCAGACGTAAATACAGAAATAGGTTGCGACACAAATCCTTTAAATTATGTAGATGTTTGGTACGAATTTACTATGCCAATTAATGGTAGTATTAGTATCGAAAACAGTCATCCAGATAATTATTTAGCCTTATATACAGCTTGCAATAACAGCACAGCATTACAATGTATTTCTGGCAACAATACTTTTACCAATTTAGACCAAGGTACAAACTACAAATTACGTGTTTTTAGAAGAGAAAATGAAAACCGAGAGATTGGGCAATCTTTTACGATGACTGTACAATCTACTTTGGCAACAACGCAATTGGACTTACAAAATAAAATACAAATTTTTCCAACTTTAGTTGAAGAATTTTTGACTGTAGAAACACCGTTAAACGTTACAGATTTACAGTTAGAAATTTACAACTATTTAGGTAGTAAAGTTATTGCTGTAAAATTAACAGCGCAAGAAAATCTAATACATATCAATACATTAACCAATGGCTTATATCTATATGCCGTAAAGCAACAAAATAAGATTATTAAAACAGGTAAACTACTAAAAAAATAACAATGAAAATATTACAATTTTTACTCATACTACTTATTTGTAACAATACGGTTAGTTGCCAACAAAAAAAAGAAAAAATGAGACCGTTAACAGAAAGACATTTACTAACTCATCTTAGTATGAATTATTTATTTCAGTTAGATAATTTAACTGAGCAACAAATAGAAGAAGAAAGAAATAAACTTATTTATTTATATCATGAAGACCCAAAAGGAACACTAGATTTATTAGAAGAACATCTTAACAATAATCCACACCTTAAGGCTGTTTTTAAAGATTTAAATAAATCAATTTTAGATACAAACACAAGAGATAAATCTAAAATAATGAGTTCTAGAACTAATACTAAAAATACAAATCTACCCGAAGGTTTTACCTTATTTAGAAAACAGTTAAGTAAAAAACAATTGGCTTTAGTTAGCAATAAAAACACAAAAAAAATTCGTGATTTTTTATGTAACAAGCAATTACGCTACGAAAAAGTAACTAGCTATGGTAATTTTGGTAGTAGCACTAGTATAGAAGTAATACAACTTTGTGCTAACGGTTATTTTACCTATTTAAGTAACGATGGTATTAGTGCACAAGTTGACCAAATTGGAGGCATATCACAAGGCAAAGAAAAATTTCTTGGCACTTGGGAAATTTCTTTTGAAAACAACATTAATATTTTATGGCTCCATAGCACTGACCCTCAATTTATAGCATTATCTATTACAGGTTTTATACCAT
>JAUTBZ010142406.1:0-12652 GCA_032361785.1 Lepetodrilus galriftensis | reverse complement strand
AACAGAAGTGGAGGACCTCATGCTTCAGGGTTTTATACTTCATCATTTTTGCCAAAAAACGGATTACCCACTACAAAATCGCGTAGAACCATATAATACCTGTAAATATCAACGAAAATTATCACTATAAAACTCCAAAACCCGCTCATCTACAATCACATCTTGCATACGAATCTGCTCTTTTAATACGATACCCTCTAAGGTTCGGCATCTACTTAAAGCAACGTATAATTGACCATGAGCAAATGCCCCAGTACCCAAATCAATAATAGTTCTATCAAAGGTTTTACCTTGACTTTTATGAATGGTAATAGCCCAAGCTGCTTTGAGTGGATATTGGGTAAAAGTTCCAATAATTTCGTTATCTATTTTAGTGGGATTTTTTTCGTCAATCTTATATTTGACTATTTCCCAATCGACTTTCGGCACTTCAAAAGTTCTGATAATTTCATCTTCGATTACTTCGACAATTATCTTATCTGGTTTCAATGTTTTAACAATACCAATGGTTCCATTATAGAATTTCTTTTCTGAATCATTTCTTAAAAACATGACTTGAGCGCCTTCTTTTAACGCAAGTATCTGACTCGCAGGAAATAATCTTTCTTGAAACATCCCCTTTATCTTTCCAAAATAATTAACGACAGGAGTTGCCAAAGCATCAAGATGTTTTTGATTTATTTTATTGACGGTAGCGTTCCTTGCGGACAAAGTAATATAAAAAGCTTCTGCCTCAAATTTGGGCAAATAACGCATATTCAAATCCTCCAAATCATCATAGTCCATTCCCCCACTTCGTACCGCATCTAGCAAGCGCAAAAACATTCTATTCTCCTGGCGGTAAATTTTACGAAATTCCAAAAACTCCAAATGAAATCCTTCTTGAAAGACCTTTGCAGAAAAGAAATACGGTGTCTCATAATTCGTAGACATGAAATATTTTTCTTCATCAGTCGCAACAACAGGTGGCAACTGAAACAGATCGCCAACCAACACTACTTGAACACCTCCAAAAGGAGTCAGATTATCCCTATTCACCCGTAACATCCGATCTATATTATCCAACATATCTGCCCGAACCATGGAGATTTCATCAATGACCAAAACTTCCATTTGCTCAAAGAGTTTGCGCTTTTTGGGATACACTCGCTTGATGTCACGTAAGGTCAATAACCTTGGGGGAAAACCAAAAAAGGAATGAATTGTCTGACCTTTTACATGTATAGCGGCCACACCTGTAGGGGCCAACACGACCATTTGCTTACGGCTAGACTCCCGCAACAAATTCAAAAAGGTACTTTTTCCAGTACCTGCTTTACCTGTTATAAAGAAATTTTGCCCTTCATGCTCTATGCTATTGAGGGCGTATCGAAAATCTTCGTTGAGTTCTAATGCTTTAAATTCTTTTTCCACCTAAACCCAACAGCTACTTTGACATTTAGTTCTATATTGAAAAAGAACATAGCTATTCTCATGAGATTCTAATCATGCAGGGAATTCAAGTATCAAAAATAAAAAAGCACGCTCAAAGTACTACCTTTGATCCTTATCAAAAATTGTATCCTAAAGTTACTTATCAGTGGGATTTTGTTCCTGACGTTAAATAATACTTTTGCGCAAGCAATCAAATACCAGATGAAAATTTCAAAAATACACTATTGCGAAAGCAAATAAGCTAATCTGCGCATAATTAGATTATTTCATAATAAAAATTTACTAAAAAATTCTCCTTTGTTCGAAAGGAATTTAATTTTTTTTTTGCAAAAAAAGAGTTCAAATTCTTTACTCCAAGACAGTAAGATACAAAGTTTTTTCAGAACAAAGAAGAAAACCATATTAAAGTAAAAAAAAGAGTATAATCAGCCTATAAAGCTTTGATAATTAGCACCTTATTGAGTACCTTAACCCATGCTTATAGGAGCTTTTGTGCTCTTATATTTTTTTCACTTTAAACCAAAATAGATGAAACCATCAAAAAACAAATTCACCCCCTATTAGCCTAACTTGGATCTAGCAATCCAAAAAATATTCCATTTGTCGCAAGACACAAATAAATTGAATTAATGCGCTACACAAAATTATTCAGTTTAAAAAAATGGAATTTGCTAATGCACAATTTTCATTTAATGTTCTAAATCTTTTTCTTATGAAAAGAAATTACTCTTTAATCATCTTGCTGATGATGCTCTGTGCTTCGACTATGTTTGCACAAAGCAGAACTATCAGCGGCACCGTGACTGACCAGAGTATCGGAGAATCCCTACCTGGGGTGACCGTACTTGTCAAAGGTTCAAATACGGGAACCATTACGGATATTGATGGACGTTTTAGTCTCAGTGTTCCGTCCAATGAGTCGATACTCGTTTTCTCTTACATCGGATACACGACACAAGAGATGGCCGTAGGTGCCCAAACAGATCTTATCATTACGCTGGATCAAGACCTCATCGGTCTAGAAGAAGTTGTAGTGGTTGGTTACGGTTCCCAAAAACGGGAAAATCTGACAGGCGCTGTTTCCACAGTTAATGTCGCTCAAGCACTTCAATCCAAACCTGTCGCAGACATCAGTAGCAGTCTTAAAGGCATTGTTCCTGGCGTAACTATTACCCATGCTACTGGTGGACTAAATCAAGAAGCTGAAATAAAATTAAGAGGCTATGGTTCTGTCAACGGTTCAAGTGATCCATTGATTTTAATTGATGGTGTTGAGGGAAGGCTATCTGACCTTAATCCTGAAGCCATTCAATCAATCTCTGTACTTAAAGATGCAGCCTCGACCTCTATATATGGAGTCCGAGCAGCCTTTGGCGTCATATTAATTACTACGAAACAGGGTAAAGCAGGCAAAACTGTTGTGACTTACTCCAACAACTTCTCTTACAGCAATCCTATTTGGGGTATTAAACACGCTCCCATGGAGCCACTTATGGATGCCATCCACACAGCCAAAGAAAGAAATAATGGAGGTTCTCCATTTGCTTTTGGTATGGGTGGTCAAGACTGGAGAGACAAGAGTATTCAATGGGAGAAAGACTACGGCTACCTTGGTGCCAGTCTAAGCGACGAGACCATGAAAGAAGGTCGTGATTTTGACGTCATTGATGGTCAATTATACTCTTATAGAAGTTGGGATGTATTTGGTCAAATGTTTAATAAAAATGCATTTGCGGGTACACACAACCTTTCTATCAGTGGTGGAAATGACAAGGTAAATTACAGTGTTGCTTTTTCAAATAATTCTAAAGAAGGACTTTACAGAGTAAATACTGAGACCCTAAATAGAAAAACATTGAACGCCAATTTTTCTGCAAAGATGAATAGTTGGGCAACTTTAAATTTTAGAAATATCTTTACCAAAAGAGAATTTGAAGAACCATTTAGTTACAGAGCAGGCTCCGTACTTGGGGAGATCTTTTATGCTTTGAGATGGCCAAACAATTTCCCTTACGGAAAATCAGATGGCTCCTATTTTGGAGCTCCTGAAGGTTCTAGTTTTATCGGTCCTATTGGCTTTTTAAGGAATGCTAATAAAAATAAAACGGAGCGCTTTTATTCTAGACATACCGTTGAGTTAGTTTCTAATATTTTTAATGAGAATCATCAAGCTTTGGATTTTACGACAAATTTTTCGTATTCAAAATCAGATGATGAGACGCATGTAAAAGGAGGAACCGTTCCACTTATTAATTGGTGGAGCAGTGGTAATACACCTAAGTTTGATCCTTTTTACTATGCAACTTCGACTTCTCGAAATAAAGCAAGTTACAACATCAGAAAGGCTAAACTCTACTCTTTTAATGCTTTCGCAAATTATACCAATACGACTAGGGAGAATCATACTTTCTCTATTTTGGGTGGCACTAATATTGAAGAGAATAGTTATTCTTTCTTAACTGCTGGAAAGCCTTTCTTGTTAGATCCTAAAATGCCTGAAATTGCTACAGCTATTGGAGATGCTACTGCCAACAACTCCAAAAACAAATGGCGTGTATTGGGTTTCTTTAGTAGATTCAACTACAACTACAAAGACAAGTTATTATTTGAGTTGAATGGGAGAGTAGATGGTTCTTCTAGATTCCCAGCAGGAAATCGCTATGCTTTTTTCCCTTCTGGTTCGGTTGGTTATCGTTTATCGGAAGAAGAGTTTGCAAAAAACTTTTTAGACAAAGCTAAAATTTCTAGCTTAAAATTCAGAGCTTCTTGGGGACAGATCGGTTATCAAGATGTTGGACAATTTGTTTTTATTCCAACACTAGGCAATCGCAACTCCAATTGGATCACCAATAGCCAACGTGAAAAGACTTTCAGAAACCCTAAAGTAGTTTCATCTTCATTAACATGGGAAACAATTGAAACTTTAGATTTTGGAATAGATGTAGGTTTATTCAAAAATAAGATTGATATCATGTTTGACCTTTTTCAAAGGAAAAATAAAGATATGCTAGGACCTGGTGCACAATTACCAGCGGTACTAGGCTCTTCCGTTCCTAAAGTGAACGCAGGAGAAATGACAACAAAAGGTTGGGAAGCAACTGTAAATTTCAGACATAAGTTCAATAAGAATTTTAATTTTTATGCGACTGGTGTCTTATCTGATGCGAAAGCAAAAATCACTAAATGGAGTAATGAATCTGGTATCCTATCTGACTTTTATGAAGGGATGAATATTGGAGATATTTGGGGATTTGAAACGGATAGACTTTTACAAGCAGGAGATTTTACCAGTAATGGAGATCTTAACGATAACATTCCTGTACAAGATCCTAACATGTATGATTCTGGTTTCAATATTGGACCTGGTGATGTCAAATACAAGGATTTGGACGGTGACGGAAAAGTTGACAAAGGAGAATTCACAATGGACGATCACGGTGACTTAAAAGTAATTGGTAATACGACTCCAAGATACGAATACAGTATTCGTAGTGGCGTCAACTTTAAAGGAATTGATTTTGGATTCCTACTACAAGGAGTCGGTAAAAGAGATTACTGGGCAATCGGTAATGCTGCCTTAGCTAGTTTCCACTATGACGTTTTATATGACTACCAAACGGATTACTGGAGAGAGGACAATACAGAAGCTTTCTATCCTCGTCCTTTTGCGTCAAATAATGGCTCTTACTTACCCAACACAAAAAATGTTGGGCGATTATTGCAAGGTGGAAATATGGTGATGCGTGGAAAGAACAATTATGTTCCACAAACCAAATATCTCCAAAACTTGGCGTATATGAGACTTAAAGAATTAACTTTGGGTTATACAGTACCAAGTAGGATGACGACCAAGTATATTAACCGCTTGAGAGTTTATCTATCTGCTTACAACGTAACAGAATGGACGAAAGGTTTTACACCAATCGATCCTGAATCAACCATCAATCATCACAACGCCTTTCCTTTTTATGGTACACAATTACCACAATCAAGGAGTTTTTCTTTTGGCTTACAATTAACACTTTAAAATCATGAAAAAAATAATCTATTCGTTCACGATTCTATTGGTCTTAGTAGCCCTAAGTGGTTGTAAAGATTTTTTAGATGTAGAACCCGAAACAGAATTCACTAACAATAATTTTTGGACTAGTGAATCAAATTTAGAGTCATTTTCTTTTGGATTATATGACGCTTTCCCTGGATACGGAAATGGTGGCTTTTTTGGAGGCGATCACTTCTTCACTGTAAATAATGATGATGTCATTGCGCTAGATCAGCGTATTGAACTAGACTTCCCCACAACGGTTCCTGCCACTCCTTCAGGGACTCATTGGACATGGGCTAATATTCGTAAAGCCAATGTGCTCATAAGTGAGACACAGAAGGCTTCTTTAGATGCCTCTATACAAGATAAGTATATTGGAGTAGGTCGTTTTTTCCGTGCTTTAATGTACTGGGACAAGGTTCAAAGATATGGAGATGTTCCCTATTATGATACGCCTATCGATCCTACAGACCAAGGTGCGTTATCCGCACGTAGGGACCCTAGTGCAGAGGTTGTTACCAAAATCCTAGCGGATTTAGATTTTGCAATTGCGAATCTTCCAGAAGACTATTCGAAGATAAAAGTAACAAAGTGGACTGCTTTAGCACTTAAATCTAGAATTTGTCTAGCTGCTGCTACTACTTTTAAATATCATAATACCAGTGGAGCTGATGTCACTAAGTTACTAAATGAAAGTGTGAGTGCTTCGGAGGCCTTGATGAATGCTGATTTTAGTTTAGCAGGTAGTTATTCTGGACTTTTCTATAGTGAAGATTTGACTGGCAATCCTGAAGTAATTTTAGCAAAAAAATACAACGAGAATATGCGACATAGTATTCTTAGTTTTATTTTTCATGAGCCATTCTTTGGGTTTTCAAATTCAGCAGTTTCTTCTTTCTTAATGGCAGATGGCAAGCCTACCCATTATGATGGAGCTACTCACCCCAACTATACAGAATGGGTATTTAGTACTGCTGACACCATCAAAACTTCACAAAATGCTTTTAGCACCAATGTCGGAATAGCAGCTGGTCGAGATGGTAGAATGACAAGTATTATTGATACTACTCGTTTGGTCGCTCCTTTCAGCAAAGGAATTCCGATGTTTTCACCCATTAAGTATGCTAGTTATGATTTATTGACTAATCAGCCTACTCAGGGTGTTCAAGCTACGACAGATGCCCCTATTTTCAGATTGGGCGAAGTTCTCCTAAATTTTGCGGAAGCGAAAGCAGAATTAGGTAGCCTTACCCAAGGTGACTTGGATAAGAGTATTAACTTGCTTCGAGCTAGAGCTGGAGTTGCACCATTGATGCTAAGCGTTGGTTTTGCTGCGGATGATAGAGATCCAAGTGTTGATCCAGTACTTTGGGAAATCCGAAGAGAGCGTCGAGTCGAATTAATGCTTGAGCCTTTCAGAAAATGGGATTTAGTCCGTTGGGCAAAAGGTACTTACTATGATGCTGACAACAGTTTCTATGGGGTCAAATTAGACCCATCTGTCAAGTTTGAAGATGCTATTAGTGTCCTAAAAACCTCAGATGGGCATTTGTACGCTCAGGCTCCTGGAGATAGAAGAACTCCTTGGGATGACCGTAAATACTTAGAACCTATACCACTAAATCAGTTAACTTTGAATCCTAATTTGATTCAAAATCCTGGTTGGTAATTATTCCTGCAAATTATTAGTTGATAAGCTCTACCCTTTTTGGGTGGAGCTTATTTTTTTTTTACGAATATCAATAAATACTTTGCAACCAACCCAAAAAAATACTTTTTTTACATAAGTCCACTTTTCATTAGGGATAGTTGGGGATTATCTATACGGTTTGTGATTAAGATTGCTCAAAAAGCTTAATAAGAATATTAAGTTTGCGACTACTATTCTTTTTACCTTTGCACTTCACCAAATTAAATATCATGCGGTTAATTTCCACAAGCATCTTTCTCTTAGTAATGAACAGTATATTTGCACAAATTGTCAATATACCTGATGCCAATTTCAAAAATGCTTTACTTCACACAAACTGTGTTGACACAGACAATAATGGCTTTGGAGAATTTGATGCAGACATAAACAACAATGGAGAAATTGAAATAAGCGAAGCAATATCTATAAAGGGGCTTGTGTTATTTAATCAAAGCATTGACTCATTGAATGGGTTGGAGGAATTTAAAAACCTTGAAATCTTACTTTGTAATACCAATAATATAGGCGTTCTAGATTTAACTAATCTACCTAAACTATCACACCTTAATTGTGGCGGAAATGAAATTAGTGCTTTGACTGTATCTAATTTAACTAAGCTTCATACTTTAAAATGCTTTGCTAATAAAATTAATTCATTGGATTTATCAAGTAGCCCTCTCCTCACCTATTTAAATTGCTCTGACAACCAATTGGAAGAAATTAATATTTCCAACAATCCTGCTCTTGAATATTTTATATGTTCCAAAAATAAAATTTCTACTATTGATGTTGCGAGCTGTTCACAATTAAATACCTTTAATTGTACAGACACAAAGGTAGCTAAGATTGACCTCTCTAAAAATCACGAAATAACATCTCTTTGGTTAGACAACAACTCCCAACTTACAAACCTTAATATTGCCAATAACAACAATACAAATATCTCTAGAATGTATGCTGCAAATAATCCCATGTTAGATTGCATTCAAGTTGACGACCCAAATTACAATTTTCCTGGATGTGATGACATGAGCTTCAGTGGCTGGTGTAAGGACACAGGGACTAACTATAGTGCAGACTGCAACCCGTCGTCGAACATTACTCTTACAGAAAAAGATTATAGTATTTTCCCCAATCCAGTTGGCCAGTTTTTAACCATCCAGTCCACTCAAGCGATAAGCCAAATTACGATATATTCTTCGTTAGGAAAATTAGTTGCTCAGAGTAAAAACAAACAGACTATTTCGACTTCTCATTTGCCTAGAGGCCTATATTTTTTAGATTTTGTAATTGGGAATTCAGTCTATTTTCAAAAAATCATCAAGGAATAATTGACATAAAAAAGAGTAAAAAAAAAGAGGCTGTCTTTACCAGACAGCCTCTTTTCTTTTATTAATAAGACTTTAACCCTTATCCTTTCCTCCATCCAAATAGTCTTGGAATTCTTTAAGCATTTCCCATTCTCCATCAGCGGCCATTTTAGCCTGTTTGGGCCATGAAGCTGGATCATGAAAAGCATATCTACTTCCTGCAGCTTTTAGAATCTTAGAAAGCTTTGCTGGCTTGGTACCTGCTAACTCTTCGTAAGTTAGGAGACCAGCATTTTTCAATAGTTCATCAATTTTAGGACCTATTCCCTCTATCTTTTTAAAGTCGTCTGGCTTAGCAGATTTCTTTTTGGCAGGTGCCTTTTTCTTTTTTGTTTTTGCCACGCCATTACTAGAGATAGGCATTGGGACTTCTACAATCCTTTCGACTATTTTTTCGACTTCGACGATACGCTCTACGATTACTTCCACTGGAACCTCAACAATCTTTTCGACGATTTTCTCCACGATGACTTCTACTGGTACCTCTACAATCTTTTCGACTTCGACAATACGCTCCACAATAGTATCTGTAGGTACTTTAACCACTCTTTCAATGACCATTTCTTTTGGCACTTCGACTATCTTCTCAACGATTTTTTCGACTTCGACAATCCGCTCAACAGGTACTTCAACAATTTTTTCAACTTCGACGATACGTTCAATTTCTACTGGCACTTCGACGATTTTCTCCATAATCCGCTCTTCAACTACAGGCACTTCGACTATCTTTTCGACTTCGACGATTACTTCTTTGATGACTTCTCTTTCAACGATTCTTTCGACTTCTACTTCGACGATTTTCTCGACTTCTACTTCGACTTCCACCACTTTAGTTACAACCTTCTCTACTACTTTTTCTACTTCAACCTGCACTTCGACGATTCTTTCTACAATAACCTCATGAGGCACTTCGACGATTCTCTCTATGATTCGTTCTTGAATAATTTCAGTAGGCATTGCACTACCCATTGCAATAGACTCACCACCTTCTGGATAACCTTGCATCGTTTCTTCTAGACTTTCATTCTTACTTTTCAGCAAACCTAAATCCGCATCCAAAGTAGTGACTCGTTGTCGGAGCGAATTATTATTTTGCGTAAGCAGGTTCATCTTAGTTTCAAAACTACCTACATTTTCTTTTAACTCTGTATTCTCTTTATTGACTTCATCCATTGCAACAGATAAGCTATCATTTTGAGATTTAGATAATTTTAGATCTTTGGTATATTTAGCTATTTGATTTTTGAACTTCCCCCAAAGGGCATAACCTAACCATAAACCTATCAAAGCAGCCAATAGAAACATAAAAACAATCTCCACATAATGTGAAGTAAAAGTTCCTGTTCCAGGGCCAATTGCGGGATTTGATAAAAACATTCTATGACTTATTTAGTGTGATGAATTATTTAATCGTAATTTCAACTCGGCGATTTTGATGGCGCCCTGCTGGTGAATCATTTGTGGCCACAGGCTCTGTATCTCCTTTTGACTTACAGATGATTGATTTGCGAGAAACTCCTTTTTTCAAAAGGAAATCTCTTATATTTTTGGCTCTTCTTAAAGCTATTGCTTTATTCTTTCTTGGGCTTCCCACATTATCAGCATGCCCCATGATGAGCACTTTTGTACCATTGGTTTTTAGTTCATCAGCCAACTTATCCAAGTAATCATCAATAACCGCATTCGGTTCTTTCTCTATAGATTGATACGGAAATAGAATGACTTTCTTATCGCCCAAATCCAAAATTTCTGCTTTGGACGCATCGACATCTACAATCTCAAAAGCGACTGCATCAAAAGCATTTTTATGTGCTTCATGTGTCCCTTCTTGACTTTCCGAAAGGACTCTTAGGCGCTGAGGATCAACGATTTCCGAAAGGAGCTGCTTTACTTCATTCGCTCTAGAAAGACCCAAATCGTTATAAGAAGAATTATTCTCTTCATCCGAAAAATAATAGCCCATTATTTGGATGACTTGCCCTTCCTTCAGATCGGCTGAAATAGCCTGCAACAAGCTATCTGATTGGCGCAAAATAGGCGCATCACTACTCCAATTAAAAGAGATTGGAGAACTAGATTTTTGAATAACTGGCGCAACAATGGTTTGCTTAGCACCACAGACTTGTTTAATCTTGCACACATAATAGCGTCCACCAATAATAGACCATAGAACAAAGGCAAGGATAGGCATCCAAGGTTTCATAATTGCGGTTTAATTCTCAAAAACTAGATTCAATGACAAAGATACTATAATATCTCAATAATATTGAATATGAAGGCCGAAAATGAACTTTTCTAATGCTTTTAGGTTAGGATATGCGAACAGCATACACCTTTTTAAACAGACTATGGCTACAGTAATTTTTGAATTCGAGGACAAAGACATCCCGACCATATCGGTTGAAGCAGACAGCTTCGAGAACCTTTCCATCTTAGACATCGCAGAATCAAACGACGTTCACCTCAGTCACAATTGTGGGGAAGTCTGCGCTTGTAGCACTTGCCATGTCATCATCCTACAAGGTTTTGATGACCTAAATGAAATATCTGATCGAGAAGAAGACCAAATTGACGGCGCCATTAACCCAACCCTAGAATCACGGCTTGGTTGTCAAGCAGAAATCCTAAAACCTGATGCCACAATCAAGGTTTTAATACCCGATCAAAAATTGATAATCGCACACGAACACTAAGAAAATGAGCAATTTTGGACTTGATGACTTACCTATCCAATGGACTGACTATGAGGATATTGGCATGGCTTTGTACGACCGTTTTGGAGATGACTTTGGCGAAAGCAAAATATACCGTATTCGTTTTACAGACTTGTTAGAATGGGTGCTCGAAGTACCTCATTTTGAAGGGGTGCGCAAAGATTCTAACGAAGGCCATTTGGAGCAAATTCAGATTGCTTGGGTTTATGAATGGCGGGAGAATTCTTGAACTCGCTAGTTTAGAACGCTTCGCTAGTTTAGGGCGCTTTGCTTGTTTAGGCGCTTCGCTGGTTTAGGGACTTCTGTAAGATTTGATTGGCTTATTTGTGGATTGATGACCTGTTTTTCTTTTCTTTCTTTGATGGTTTTATAAGTTTAGGCGCTTTGCTTGTTTAGGCGCTTCGCTGGTTTTGGGAAGGTTGGGGCTGAGTAGCCGTGGTAGGATAGAACACGGATTTTACTGATTATGCGGATGAGCACGGATTTTCTCGTCACGACATTTAGGTTGATGAAGGGTAAAAAAGGTGAAGGGTGAAAGGAGGCTTGGTTGGTCGTTGAAACAAACCACATAGACTAAGCGATTTTTCCAAAGCGAAATTGAAAGTAGGACGTCATCCTGTAAATCCTAAAATCCTGTTAATCCTGATTCTGCACTTTAGGCTGGTGAAGGGTGAAAAAGGTGAAGGGTGAAAGGAGGCTTGGTTGCTAAAAGAAACAAACAATAAGGATTTATCAAAAAGCCAAATTGAAAGTAGGACGTCATCCTGTAAATCTTAAAATCTTGTTAATTCTGATTCTGCACTCTAGTCGGAATGGCACACGGATGACGCAGATTGTGCGGATTTTCACGGATTTTCTCGTCACGACATTTTGGTTGCCGCAAGATTATTTGGCTTATTTGGTGGATTGATGACCTGTTTTTCTTTTCTTTCTTTGATGATTGATAAGTTTAGGGCGCTTTGCTTGTTTAGGCGCTTCTGTTAGATTGCTTGGCCTATTTGGTGGATTGATGACCTGTTTTCTTTTCTTTCTTTGTGGTTTTATAAGTTTAGGCGCTTTGCTAGTTTAGGGGCTTCTGTTAGATTGCTTGGCCTATTTGGTGGATTGATGACCTGTTTTCTTTTCGGGATAGTTCAATTAACTGTCTTTTCTTTTTTTCTTTGATGGTTGATAAGTTTAGGGCGCTTCGTTGGACAAACCCAAAAACAAGCCCCATAGGGGCGGCACTATTTGTAGCCAATGCGAAGCATTGGCGATTATTATTACCCAAAACATAAGGCATAGCGGGTTACGTTGGAAGGAATTGCCGAAGAGTAAGGACCAATTTGAAGATTTTGAAATAAATTTATTTTGGATAAACCCGCTTCAAATTTGTTCTTAATCGAGACAATACCTGGAG
>JAUTBZ010142395.1:0-12654 GCA_032361785.1 Lepetodrilus galriftensis | reverse complement strand
GGGCAATTGTGGGGGCAATAGTGTAGGGCGGGGGGTGGTGAAGGCAAGGAAGGTAGATTGAGGGCAAGGGTTGGATTGATGGCAATGTAGGTGGGTGGGGGTCAAGGGTAGGGGGTGAGGGCAAAGTGTGATATATGGGCAAGCAAGTACTAGTATTGCGACGAGTTTACAGTTAATTATGTTGTTGGTCCTAGAGTAAGAAACGTCTTGTAGGAAGGAAGGGCACAACCCAGTGTCAGAGATGTAGCATGACAGAAAGGTGGCCGATTCTGCATCTTGAGAATGCTGACCCTACCATGTTTTTCATCTGATGTCCTGACATCTTGCAGGACACATCTACGCACTGCACACGTGGGGCGGCTGTATGTTCGTGAGCGGGTCGCAGGACAAGACGGCACGCTTCTGGGATCTCCGCGCATCCACAGCCATCACCGTGGTCCCCAGCCAATCAGGTCAGTGATCAGTGTTGCCATGGTTACAGACATTTTGTGGGTTTCCTCCTGCCATAAACTAAAAAGCTGTGATATAAGCGAAAGCATCTTAAAATCGGCTCTAAATTCTGAATAAAAATATATAAATAAACATTAATTGAAGAAAAAGAAAACTGACACAATATAAATCAAAGTTATACTTTTCTTCGAATGGCAGGAAGTCCGTTCGCCTCGGTGTGCGTGGACCCGTCTGGACGTCTGCTAGCGACGGGCCACGAGGATGGCATGGTGATGCTGTACGACATCCGCGGCGCCAAGGTGGTGCAGTCGTTCAAGCCCCACGTCAGCGAGTGTCGCTCCGCTCGCTTCTCCATGAACGCCTATTACCTGCTGACCGGGTCCTACGACGGCAAGGTCGTCCTCACCGACCTCCACGGTACAGTAGTTGTCTCCCTTTGTTGCACTCCTTTTCAGTCTTATACAGGCCAGACTCCTCCTGTATGAAATGGTGTAAATATTAGGTATCCTCCGACCATAGCTTTCGTGTGGTCCATGGATATTTATAGCCATAGTAGTTGTCTCCCCTTGTTCCATTGTCATTGTATTAGTAGTCTCCCTTCATCTCCCTTTGTCACTCCAACAGATGTTGCTCGTTTCCTCCTGCCGCCAACTGATAAGTCGTGATGTCAGTGAAAGAATCTTGAAAGCGACTCTAAACCCCAATTTAAAAATAATATGATGTCATGCCCAAGTTCAAATTTTATAAGGGGATTTGTGATCAAATCTTGAGTTGAACGAGTTATGAGTTGTACTAAAAGTGCTGTAATCTCAGGACTGATTTTAATGAGATTGCAACTTAACCCTTATTTATTTTATGGTCTTGCATGGTTTCATGTTAATGTATGCTATCACGTATAGTCTTGTAACATAGCATTATTCATTTTCACTTTATCCTATTTATCTTTAATAAAGTGCATGTATTGTTATCATGTACAAAGTGCATGATAACCTTTTTTCCCCCATGTAACCTTATTAGTGTTGTATTCTAATAATGTTCACCTCAATATATAGCTCTCTTTCTAGGTGGGGTCTATTCCCCGGACCCAGAAACAGACCCATACTTATGGTCTATTCCCCAGACCCAGAAACAGACCCAATTCCCAGAAATCTGATTTGCTCACATGGTTAGGGTTAGGATTAAAGAAAAGTATTTATTTTCATATTTTGGGTCATGTGAACCAATCAGATTGCTGGGAATGGGGTCTGGTGAAGATCGACGGTCTGGGTCCGGGTCCAGGGAATCGATCGCTGACTTTTTGTTGATTTAATTGCATGCAGAGATTGAACGTCTAATACCATATTGTATATAAGCATGAGCTATTTATCCTGATATTTTATTCACTCCCGTAGAGAGTTCCCTGGAAGACAACACTGACAGTACGTATGATGCAATACTACTTACCCAAAAACTAATCTTGTTAATGCAGTTTACAGCATAGTTACCTGTCTTGCTTAGGTATAGGTAGCTTTCACAACAGAGGTAATATTTAATGTCTTCTTAACCTCCTACACCCTGCAGACATCCATCAATACCATGTAGAGCAGTGATTAATAATCAAGTCAGTCGATACCAATAGTTTCTGCTATATTAATTTGGAATTGTATAATGAATTAGTGTATTTAATAATATGATTAATTTATTATGTATATTTTTTTATTTATGTTATTATTTATTAATATATTTTTTAAAATTATTATTATTATTATTTATATTATGATTTATTTTTACTATTATTATCATTACAGTATTAATATTATTATTATTATTATTATTATTATTATTATTTTATGGGGGACACTTTGTAACATACTAACAATATGATCAGAACTTCTCTGCCGCTGCTAATATCTTTTTATATTGTTTGAGCAACAGTCAACATTGCACATTTGTTTTAACAGTTCATGCACTTGATTTTATTATTGTGTTTACAGTCCCATTAAATTCTTTAATCTTCATAAAATATGGTTATCGACAGTGTTCGATACTTGCCAAAAAGTCAATTTGTCATGAATGATAAAATTCCAATTTTGCAATGATGACCCAAAATCTGGAGGAAAGTTGCTTAACCTTGGTCAAGAATTAATATTAAACCAGGCTCCGAGATTACGAAACCTTTTTGAGTATGATTTCATGCTCAACTCTTAAAGTTTTGTTCACAAATCAGCATTTGAAATTTAAGCTTGAACATGAAATCGTAGTCAGAAAGTTTTTTGATCTTGGGGCCAGAAGTTGCGGAAAAGATTTACCTGGTTTGCATGTAATGTCCCAGATCTCGATTTATGCACATGAAGATTATATTGGACAGCTGTGACCCTTGACCTTTGCCCGTCAGCCAATCACATACTGGTTTGCATGTAGTGTCCCAGATCGTGACTGATGCGCCAGAGATTTTATTGGACACTTGTGACCCTTGACCTTTGCCTATCAGCCAATCGCAGACTAAGGATTACAAAATATTCTGAGTGATTTTTCTGGTGGATGAATCTGCTGACCTGTTGACCATTGACTACTATCTCTGACATAACACAGAGAAAAATACGTAGCTAATGGGCTGTGTTCCTTTCACTGCAGTACAGTGTTCAAAGTACTTTCACTGCAGTACAGTGTTCAGAGTACTGCAGTACAGTGTTCAAAGTACTTTCACTGCAGTACAGTGTTCAGAGTACTTTCACTGCAGTACAGTGTTCAGAGTACTTTCACTGCAGTACAGTGTTCAGAGTACTTTCACTGAAGTACAGTGTTCGGAGTACTTTCACTGCAGTACAGTGTTCAGAGTACTTTCACTGAAGTAAAATGTTCAGAGTACTTTCACTGCAGTAAAATGTTCAGAGTACTTTCACTGCAGTACAGTGTTCTGAGTACTTTCACTGCAGTACAGTGTTCAGAGTACTTTCACTGCAGTACAGTGTTCAGACAGTTTTGTGAAAGGAACAACTTGCACAGTGTCTGGAAACTGTGGTCTGTACTCGGTGGCGAGGTGGTGCAGACCACACAGTGTCTTGTACAGTGACTTCACCACATCTAAGGGCATTCTTTGCCGACATTTTGCTTGTGCGAGACATGCGCCAGAACAGGTGATTTGACTGATTATATTTTTAAAGATGATGATGCGCATATCCCAGTCGTTCCTTTTACATATCATCCGAGAACACTTCGCACAGTTGAAAGGAATGGCCCCCATGGTCAGCGGGGAATGCCAAAGGAATCATGGGCTAACATTGTAACATGTCTTGAGTGGTGTGAACACGGTGGCAGTTGTCTTGAATTAACTCCAAGTTAATTTATTTTTCCAGCACATGGTGAAGGATAAGTTATGACATAAATAACCATAATTTTGCACAAATTATGTATTGAAATGGTGATCAAATGTGTACAGTATTGTTGTTGCTAATAACCATATGGTGCATACTAGCTGGAACTATTTTCATTAATCACTTCTCAATTTTCCCAAACCTGTCGTAGACTGTACTGTTTTTTTCCCATTAATAGCATTTTGCCACAAAATTAATACTAACCATATTTTGGAATTAATCATTCTTCCGACTGAAAGACCGGCTGAAGTATTGTTCCACAATTAAGCCATTTATTGAATAAATACAATCACAGATTTAAACAATTTTTTTTTTATTAAATAATAAAACAAAAAAACTTTAACCCTCTCCGCTCTTGAGGCAACCAAAGGTGTGCCTGTGCCTCATCCAGCATGGGTTAAACATGGCATTACAGCACCGATTCAGTGGGATAAATCTCAGCCGAGTTCAATCTCAAACTGAAGTTTGTTTCAAGAAATCAGGGCCAGAGTTCTCATCAATATGGCAGTCAATATAAGCAACTCTGTCACAGACGATTAGAGATGGCATACCGTACACTCTGGGATAAGTCAATGATTTCCATAAAATTAAATTTATTGAAGTGCCATAAATAACCACGCTAACATTTCCTTACTATTAGAACTATACTATAATACTAGTATACTATAAAGTTATATACTACATTATTATACATTATAAGAGTTGCAGTAGTTAAATTAGTATAAGAATGAATGGTGACTTTTATCCCTCTGATAAAGAAAATAGCATATAAAATTCCCTTTGGCAAGTGCATAGTAAGAACATGAAATTTCAACAAAGTAATATTGAATACCGTATATGTATTTGATTTAGAGAAAATTTACAAATGGCAAAATATGCATGAGATAGTTGCTTTGAATTAACATACATGTAATATTTCTTGCATTTCTCTTCTGTTCTTTTTTTTCAATTTTTAATTTAAAAGAATAAATGCAAACAATGTCATAAATTATACTTGTCACTAGTATTAATTTTATATTTTTATGAAATTCATTGACACCAACATATCCATTTCTCTTCCAGGTGACCTTCTGAGGCCGTTGCCGAGCGTGGTAGTCGCGGAACACAAGGACAAGGTCATCCAGTGTCGCTGGCACCCGTCACAGCTAGCTTTCCTCACCACCAGTGCAGACCGCACCGTCGTCGCGTGGGCCCTCCCAGACAGCTAAAAGGTCAAGGCCATTTCATCCTCCCTCAAAGAAAAGTCGCCGAGACCAGAATCTTTGTTATCAGCTTTCGTGTGCAATATAAGGCTGATATAAGTGCAAGACAGTAGCCTTTAAGTGGACATGACACAGTCATATGACCATGATAGCAGTTTCTGAACATGACACCACATTGTGACCATGACAGCAGTTTCTGGAGATGACCCTGTTGAGTGGACATGACTCATCGGATAAAACTAAGTGTTGTATAATCTTATGCTTTCAACATTCAGTTTTAGGATATTGGATAAGTTTTATGAATTTAAATCGCAGCCTGAGACTAAATTAAAGATGTGAAGAATGCATAAAAATACAGCCTACCTCTTTTTCTCTAATGTTTTCTTCTCCATATTTTCTTTCAGTTTTGTCTGCATAATCATGATAATTGATAAATTCAAAATATATCATTTGCCATGATTGTAAAATTACCACTAGTTTCTTAAGCTAAATTCAAAATGTATCATTTGCCATGATTGTAAAATTACCACTAGTTTCTTAAGCAGGCATAGGATCATAACACTTGCAAAGTTTAAAGTCGGTTGTATGTTTCTAAAATTTACAACACAATTTAGAGAGATAAAGTATATGGACAGGGTTGTAATTCCAAACTATATGGATATATGCTATAAATAATTTTACACCAAAAAAAATATAAAAGAAAAATGTAATAACCTTTAATAGTAGGCTATTTGAGCTGGTGGGGTTTATTTTTTTAAAGAGGAAGCAACTCCCAATCAGATTCTTCATTGTATATTACATGGATTGTAATCCCAGGCAGTATATAGGGTCCGTAAGTTGACACGAGATAGCCCGAGATTCATTCAATATCCGGTGACATAAACCGGCCAAACACCTAAATGCGCTACACATTGACGATATCCCATTGTGACCTCACAAGAAAACGTCACGATTCAACATCGTTCATAGCAACCGTAGAACTTCTTCCTGTCACTGGAAATGACACCGACGAGACTTACTGGCCCTATTGATTATATTACCTAGCCCAGGGCCTGTGACTATATCGCAGGAATAGTGGTAGTTGAATAGCTTTTTATTTAAAATACATAGAGTAAAAAAAAAAATCCTATGATAATAAAAACAAAAAGAAATAACTACTGTACCGATTCCTGTGATGCTATGTAATGTTACATTATTACAACCGTGCACTGTGACTAACTGATAGAAGCTCAGATCTGTTTCATATTTATATTCTAGTTTTGTCATAATAGTAATGATTATGATATGCATTTGTATACTTGTGTTAAGATTGAGTTTAGATTTTATAAACAACTACCAGTACAATTTCGGGTACTACAAATTTTGCTTCATTGTCTTTAATTAATTAATTAATTAATTATTATTGATGATTTTGTTGTGTTAACAACCATTCTTTTTGTTTCCAGAAGACGTTTTGTTCTTAGAACAAATTATTTAGATCTATTATATTGAATATATACATTATGACTTGTGGAGTGAGGATTCTCTGATTAACGATTTGTTGATATTGTCCGGACGATATGACAGAAATCTGTATGTGCCAAATATTAGTTAAATATACCTATACACGTATGTCCAAGGTGTGTCATAATTTTGCACAAATGATGTAGCGAAATGGTAATCAAATTTGTACAGTATTTTTGTTCCTGAATCGAAGAGTTTTTCAATATTAGGCTTTGGTTAATTTTTTGTATCTTGCCATTTCATTTACCAAAAGTATTGCGTTTTGGGAGCAATCACGTATTTAAGTCATTGTTGCAACAATTGTATTGTAATCAAGTACTTTCAATTGATATTTAACTCGGACCTTCCAGTGAAATATATGTAAATTATTGTACCAGATTCATGAAGAGATAGTTAAATATCAAAGGACTTTGCACAATATAACTAATGATTATTTCTGTAATTTCATTCATAATGTTATGTAGAGCGACAAATCACAATCGCATTTTAAACCAATGTATTGACACAATAGCTATGCTCAAGCCTTTTATTTTCCCCACATCGATTAAATTACAAAAAGATGTTATTTTAAGACTTTTAGTACAACTGCTGAAGTAATAGTAAAATAACTACCGTATTGCAGTTAGTGAATCTCGAGGTAGGAATCCATTGGCACAATTATTACTCAAAGTCTGCCTGCATAAAGTCTTGTAGTACATAAGTAAACATTAATATACTGTGCGTACTCAAATGTTTCTATAATATTTAATACTAAAAACTAATATTAATAATGACAGTGTATTTATTTATTAATTAACTCTTTCCATGCTGGAGGCACCTGGAGATGCCCTAAAGAGCAGTTCCTGTGCCTAATCCATCAGGGAGAGGGTTAATTTACTAACTATAAGAGTTATATCTCTTGCTTCGTGATAATTTACACATGCTGCTTCTCACAGATTGTTCTTGATACATAGTCGTTGCCTATGGGTGAAATATTCCCGCCGCGACATAAAATATTAATTTTAATACATATTGTTTTACAGTAAGCATATACTCTGCAGTTGAAGAAATACTATGAATTGCGGTCTAAAATCCTTAAATGACATGCTAAATTCTTTTAAATTTTTGTCACATATGATATGGGTAAACTATTCCTGCAGTGTTGTAGAGCATTAAATCAATTAATCCATCTTTTTAGTTTAATTTCACCTTTGCACATCTACCTTTGCATCCTTAGTGGTATTATTTAAGTTTTCTACAAGTTACTATTTTATTTTTAAAAACTATAATTGTATTATTTTATTTGCAACATTTACCTTACCTTGTATTAAAATGAAATAGCTCAAGTTGAATGTAAAAGGTATTCTGTATTTAGAATGTTGGGCGTATGTGCTTAATAATAGTAGCTTACTATAGTATTTACCTGGTATTTACTTATTTCAATTTCTTGATATTTTATGTACTATTGATTTTCACGGCAACTACTTGAGTCTACTTAAATAATAAATAACTTCTTTTCCATCCAGAACTGAGAACATTTCAGCAGCCTATTTTTATAAAATGGTCTTTGTTGAATTATATTCATGATTCTTGCCACTGCATCCATAATCCATATTTGCTTTAGTAGTCATAGGTTTCTTTATTTATATTTCTTGGCAAAACGATTTGAGAAATGTAATATCTTATGGCGGGAGATTGGGAGTACATTGTTTATGCATCATTTCTAGTTTGAAAAATTAATAAATACATGGCATTGTATAATTCCACAGAGAAACCAGAAAATTAATTTTGTATAGCCTAATTGATCTAGTAATATGTATGATATACTATTGTATTTATCATGTATAATTATTTAACTTAACTCTGTGGAAGTGAGTTTAACAATGTTGCAGAGAAGTATGTGTGTAATTGAATCATGTTTAGGGAGACATCAGGTCGTGTTTCACAGTGACATCCTAAATTTAGGAGCTTTTAACGTTATGACCCAGTTGATTACCTCTTAAAGTTAGGTGTGGACTCAGGAGGTGATGAGACTCGTGACGTTATGAAAACTTGTTACGAGGCTATAACTTTTAGGACCGGTTTAGGAGCTCTTAAATACTGTTAATTCACGAATATAAAGTGACACTCTATTTTTTAGACGTAAATGCGACACCAATAAAATTTGAACAGTCATGTCTCCATACATGTTTTTTCACCAGTCGTATTTTTCGCATTAAAATTCTGCTCGCATTAATTTCATGATTTACAGTAGTTACAAGGCTGTCATGAAATGGGGGTGTGGCTTGTACAGATACATTACATGCACTGTACTGTTTTGCTGTGTGATGCCTATGTAGGTTGTAATGCAATGCACAATATTGCAATGTTAATATATGATCCTGACTTAATATGTGTATATGTCAGGACAGTTCCTGGTAATAGCAGAGTTACTTCTGTCTCATCTGTTGTGAGTTTTGTCATTGGAGTATTGTTAACCTTTGCATTGACTTTGAGTGGCCTATGTGGACTTATCCACCTATAAATATATGTGTACTGCTCTTATCCACCTATAAATATACATGTACTGCTCTTCCAACTTCCCAGCTATCGCCTGTGATTAGTGTATTGAGGAAAAGATTGTGCAACAATTCTTTGTTTATTTTTTATGTAATTGTTGTGTAATAATCTTTTGTATACTTTTTATTGTCCGTCATTTTTTTGTTTGTTCCCGCTTTGATCTCTTCTCAGTTCATACTGCCAGTTATTCGCTTGATTCAGTGCTATATGTGTAATACATGTATATACCTCAGCATAACTTATATCTGTGTTTGTCCATGTTGTATGTTACGACGTGTATGATTGTTTTTAATTTTCATCTGGAATTGTCGTAATTGATTTTATTTTATTCCTGAATGATTGAACCTTGCCGATTTGTAGGGCAATGTTTGATGGCTGGAGCATGCAGGAGGTTAATTAAATCGAGTACAACTGACGATGTTCTGATTGTTTCATGGTTTGTGGACCTTTGTTTTTCATGCAAACTGTGTCACTTTTTGAATGTCAAAATTACATTTTATCGTTCAGAATTAAACTGTTTATATGACCATTCAGGTAAATCATGTCAATGCACATCATCCATCCTTTAACCCTCTGCAGTTTAACCCTCTCTGTCCTAAAGACAACCAGAGGTGCACTATGCACGTATGATAGAACATCAGTTGTGATTACTGGTTTTGGAGCGAGTTTTAATGTGATGCTTTATACCGTAAATTAATAATTATTTCCTATTGCCGAAAGATTTGTTTTCATTGTGAGGCCTAAATTGATTTTTAAATATCCATGAAATAATTTAACTAAAGAAGAATGGCAAATAATTTGAGTTTTTTTTCTCTTATATTTTTATGATTTTTTAATTTTTAATTATTTTTATTATTACTGGTATCAACTTTTCAATGGCAGTAGATTCAGATTTCAAACACATGTGATGCATTAATGGGTTTGATAATTGCCAGGTAGGTCCCGTTCCACAAAACTGCCGTAGTGTAGAAAGTTGCAAGTCCAATACATTGAGTTACGAATCTTAGCACTACAATCATTCTGTGGAATAGAGGCCTGAATTCTCGGTTCCTACAACCTAAAGATAAATTGAATTACTGCCATTAGCATCACAATGCAACGGTGCTGTGTGAGTTTTTTAACCTGTCTACTAACACCTGTCTCTTGATCCTGGACCTACAGAAATATTAATATATTTCCTCGCAGAATGTTGTGATTGCAATGTAAATACGATCAGTAGTTTATAGTGTACACTGTTATTACAATACCGTAGTAGGAGCTTGCCATTTGATATTATATTGCTATTAACAAGTAAGAGAAAGTACAGTAGACCTCGTATATAACACTCATTGGTACCGGCTATTCGTATCCGTTATATACTAAGTCTGTTATACACATATGCCGTAATTAGTGTTAAACTGCACCAGGGTATCGTTTCTTGAAGCTCTCTTAGCCGCTAAGGGACCATAGCACTCTCTTAGCATGGCAAAGAGAGTGCTAGGGTCCCTTAGTGGCTAAGAGAGCTTCGAGAAATGATACCCTGGACTTCAGATTCAGTCCGTTATAGGCGAGTGTCCGGTTTATCGGAGGCCGGTATATGCGAGGTCTACTGTACGTTGTTTGTTCTCGTGTACAAGCAATGCCAATAACCTAGATACAGTGAATTTAATATATGACATAAGTCTGTCATACATTATTATTACTGTATTATCATTATTACACTCAGAGCCTAGAACATGTATTACGATATCATAGCCTGGCCTGCGTTTCAACACAAGAGGTGAATAATTATTATACAAGTTTATGACGGTTATATAAAATACATGGACAATTCTATACTATAGATAAATGGCATAAAATTGGATACAAGTATTCAGAATTCTGTGGTATATTGTGGGTTGTGAGTATAATAATGATAATACTAATAATGTATAATATCTCACTTTAGGTGCAGACTAGGCTAACTGCATACTTTTCATGAAAGTAGACAATAATATTATCGACTATACTAAGTGTGCCTACAATGTGTGATGTTTTTTTTCTAGTAATACCTACAGTATAGTTTATGTACTAGTGTTAGTATTCGCTATTATTGAATCCGGTGCATTCTAACATTTCTACCAATAACTATTCTAACCAAGCTCTGAAACCACATTTGTCATAGTCCCTATGTCTAGTTACCAATAGTATACAGAGATTTACTGTATATCCAAGAGAGGTTTCTTTTCATGGCAATCGTCTCTAATATATATATATCACAATATTAAGCTCGATGTCATAATTTAATTGCCAATAAAATGCTACCAATAACTGAAAGCAGAATATATCTAGTACTACAAATATTTTTTTTTTTTTCGTGTGAGTTTTTCTTTTGGGGTGTGGGGTGGTCAATTATTCTTGGTGAATGTTGAAAATTACTAAGCATTTAAATATAGACAGGTGATATTCTATCGGGAGTAAAATGCATGAACTTGGAACATTTTCAATAAAGTACATGAATAATAATTTCTTATGTATGTTGAATGCTAAAGTTTCTAGGTTTAATTATTTATTTATTTATTTATTTATTCATGCATGTTTTTTTTTGTTTTTTTAATATATATATTTTTTTTAGTGGTAGCTTTCTCTGGAAGTGTCCATAAGTGTTAAATGCATGTACTCTTATGTCTACACAATCAAGAACAATCTGAAGTGTTGCTAACAAAACCCTGAAGTAGTAGTCCCATCATTGTGCTCATGTCCTTTAATCATTAAATGTTACATGTTAGAATTGCAGTACATTTACTGGTACTATACGTGAGTATGTGATCAATAGCTTAGTAAACTCTGTTCATGTCTGGGTTGTTATACACCATATATATCATCTAGTCAGCCAATAAAACACTGTGGAACTTGCGCATTGTTTGTACAGATTTATAAATGGAACTCCGAGAAAAGAATTTAAGAAGAAACCAAGAATATCATCCGAAGGTCCCACAGATAACCTACATTCTGTAGAACCTATATAGAATCTTCACTCTATCAAAATCATCAATTAAAACTACAATTCAGACGACTTCAAGTCTAGTAGTACCCACATTGTAATAACATACGTGTATTTTACGTTAAAATATGCATATTGGCGGCCATCTGATGCTCTCTCCATTTCCCATGCACATGACCGGGCAGGAAGACTGCTCATCCAGTTCAAATAATATAAAACATAAGACATACATTTGCGTAATTTTATTCGCTTACAACCATATTTGATGCACGTATTTGAAACATTGCACGTATTTGATGCACGTATTTGAAACATTGCCGCCATTGCTCCAGGAAGTAATAGATCAACGTCACGTGCAGACCTAATACAGAAAACCAAGAACGTTATGTTAGTAATCCAGCATCTATATCAAGTGACGCATAGTGAACAGAAATACAGAGAGAGAGAGAGAGAGAGAGAGAGAGAGAGAGAGAGAGAGAGAGAGAGAGAGAGAGAGATAGGCCGTGGGCCGAGGCTCAAAATTGTGCCTCTAAATAGCAAAGTGCTTCAGCCTAAGGGGTGAATACAAGAACTTTATATCAAAATCATCGCCAATGTATCCTGGTTAAGAAACAAAAATGTTCTTGTAAAAATGTTTGTTCATTAA
>JAUTBZ010142384.1:0-12654 GCA_032361785.1 Lepetodrilus galriftensis | reverse complement strand
TCTCTCTCTCTCTCTCTCTCTCTCTCTCTCTCTCTCTCTCTCTCTCTCTCTCTCTCTCTCTCTCTGTGTGTGTGCACGCCAATCTGTTAAATGACTACAACTCTGCCGCAATGTTTTCAATGATTGTCGCCAAAGACATTAGTTAGATTATTACCAAACATACAGAAAATCAGTCCGATGACGATGGTACCAAATTGTAATCCTAAGTAATTGCACAGTGCATAGTCCTTAATGATTAATACATGGTATCGTAATGGATATGGATGTTGTTAAACAACGCTGTGGACATGGTATGCAATTATAGTACGATATTAAAAATATACAATCTCTAATATACAATTGAATATATTAGTATACAGGTATTATGGTAATTAGTATATGTTGACAGAACAAAACGAGACGATAATATTTACAATATTTTCCCAAAGAGTCAATGCATATAGTGTTATTTTCGGTAGGCTTCTATAAATCTGATCTCAACTAAGATATAAAAATAATGTCGTTTGCAATGGAGTTTATAACTGCCTTCAACATTATTTCATTTATATCATTACTTGTCCGTTTATGGTAGAAAGAAACCTGTAAAACCCATAGAGCCGAGTGTTGCAGTAAACCTGCACGCACGGAATTACTAACGGAAGCAATTATGGTAAATGAACTGGAACAGTAGACATATCACCCTATTATATTAGGGTATCGTTTCCCGCAGCTCTCGTATCTACTACGAGACCATAAGGACTCTCGTAGCGATCGTGCAATTAAGAGAGCGCTATGGTCTCTCTATGAGCTTCGAGAAACGATACCCATAAAGGTAACTTTCGCTCACATTCATGACGTACTCTTAGAGCGGGTTCGAACTCATGCTCGCAGTCTCTGAAATCTGACAGTCTACCAATAAGCTACCACCCGCCCCCACAACGCCAACCGTGCCACATTTCAGACAGATTAGTGGAATACGTCTTTCCTGAAAGCATTTATCAGCGCTAACTCAGTTCTCTCTTGTACAAAAAAATGGGGTTAATTTGAAGATGTTTTCTTGCACATTCAAGCATGTTTAGTCGACATAACAGCATTGTAACACGACAGACGAAGCGATACATCTGGGTATCGTTCTGCCACACGAACACGCTCCAGAACAAATCTGAACGTGTGCAGGATACGAAGGCGGTTTCTCTCATCATGGAAAGAAGCAATTTATCAGCGGACTGGCGGACTGACTTTACATAATCATTTGCACGAGTATGTTTTAATAGTATGTCTTCGTGGTTTTTATATTGCATTTAGCGGTACAAAAGCCTGGTTAATATGTAATGTGGCTGGCAGCGGTTTAACTCACGTTTAGACACGATTTTTATTGGGTTTGAATTTGGATTTTAACCTGTATTCAAGACAGATCATGATCACTTCTAGAAAGGACAGGGTGACATAACATCCAACTCTATGTCTCTTTGAGGTTAACCTTCCATTTAAAGCCAACTCAACTGGATGCCTCTTTCGTCGAGACTAATGATGCATTGAGATATCTGTTTCTGAGCTCTGGGAATACATTCAGTGGATGGGTATAGACGTTTGAGCACTGGGAGAGTAGTGTATAAGACGATCAAATGTAACCCCTATTGGATTGGGTTTTCTTTCCCGAAGCAGTGGAGTTCTTTGACAATTCTGTATTTTGTGATTGGTCCTCATTTGTCATCATTTTCGTCATCATTATTTTGTAACAGTTAAAACCTCCCTCTCCGATGTTGATTTCCGCCGGGCAAGTATTTATTAGAGATCTATTTACTAGAGATCTATGGTTCGAAAATAACTATTGTATGTGTCCTGTAGAGCTTCGACGACCTCGGCTTCGATGTCAACGATGTGACAAAGACGGCTATAGGGTTAGACACACGTTATAGGTCAGACATAGGAATCTTTTGAGCCGTTCCAAGGGAAAAGCATGTAATTGCAAATCCCTGATAAGTTCCATGGAAACAGAAGCTTTAAATTTATTCTTTGATCTCTAAATATAAATAAGTTTCGTAACAGTGAATGAACGTCCAAAGAGAAGCTTGATTCTATACAAAAAGAAATCTTTGTCAAGTAAAACTTCAGTTAGAGACTGGAAGGAGTTTGGCAGCAGATGTGCACGTACCGGTAGATGTTAATGATTGATTACCATACTTTGTAACAGTTTCACAAGAGCAGTGCAAAAGAAAAACCAGATATCGTGTAGATCATTAATAACAGAAATTTAGTACCTGTCAAGAAGTATCAACTTGAAAGACAGATGCCAATAACAACAGTATCATTTCCCTTGTTACTTTCATATCTTTCATCAATTTTTGCACAACAAAGGATCATTAGATTGCAATAGAACTCATTTAGTGGTTTCTTTGGGTCAATTTTCGTTAAAGGAATCATTCATGTCGTTCAGGTTCGTTTGTACTGAATGTAGATATTGTGAATATTGGCTAAGGCTAATTAGGTCATCGATATCTTTTCGTTTGTATTTCCGGGCGATATTAGTCGGGTCATGATGAGGATATTGATTCATATCCGGTGCATATTAGTCCACAACTATATCATACAGGAAGTATATGGGCTCAATCAAACAGCTACCGTACAGTAAACATTTACAACAAAAATTGATCGACAGTAATAACAAGTATTGAGAAGTTATCAATGAAAAATAGGGGAAGGGGAGGGGGGGGGGGGGGTCTGGATAATATTTATCTATAATTTAGTTTTTGTATAGCCTTATTTTGTTAGCTAATGTAATGCTATATGCTGTCTGCAAACCAATCGTCTACAAAATAATACAGATTTAAAAGACATTATTTTCATATTCATAAAGTGTATGTAAGCGAGGTGCCTCATTTAATTGTCAGGTGAATCTTTACCTGAAAATACATGCATTTGATTTAATTGTCTACACAAATGTTGTATTCAAGCAGCTACATGTTTCTAATTTGCTCATTGAACTCAGATATCGATGACTTGACTCCATCTGCACTAAGCATTAAGGTTCACCTCCAACGTGTAGCAGATCACTTATATATCCTGTCGGAAATGTCATAACACTCTGGATCTCACCCAAGGCCACTTACTATTGCATAGCCATTATCTTACAGTATAAATCATCACTGCGATTTTATTTTAAAGTAATACATTTTTCCACGCGAGTGGTTATGCCAACAGATTGTGCTTGACATTCAGGAAAACGATTGATGATCCCGAACCATCACAATCACCATAGGGCGTAGTCGCTGGTAACACCGGAAGTCCTTTCATTGGGCTAATAGCACATTCACAGAAGGACCGGTTATGTTTCGCTAATGCACCTCAATGGAACTGATCAATATATTGACACGTCTTTTTTATCAGGATCTGAATCTTAATTCTATTAATCTGACACGTCCTAATAGTGTTCTTGACTCAGATGTGCATCAGTTTGGATGAAACCTTTCTTTAGCTTGGTGTAGAGCCTGACATTGCTTAGAATACACCACATATCACGATGTGTATCAGTTTTGATGAAGCCTTTCTTTAGCTTGGTGCGTGACCTCAATACCTAGAATAGACAAATCCATCATTAATCTGATATACTAAGTTTTAAACTTCTCTGATCAGTAGAATTGCTTGCAGCTTTTCCCCAAAATCATGGCAATTGTCATTAAAATGTTCTATTTTTGTTCACGCTAATATCATACATATGGTTCTGATTGGTATCATAAGCATGTGATAAAGCCAACGAGGTAATTAAACCACTTGATTGATGTAGATTGCTTATTATTAACAGTTTAGTTAGCAAATTAGGCCACTATATTGGGTACACGTATCCTTAGCGAAACATTGTCGTGTAAAATTAAGCATTGAAGTTTCAAAATAATGTAACTCTATACATTCCAACTCCTTAAGTGATTTCAGAACAAATAGATGTTTGCTCACTTTATACGATGGTGTTAAAAATTATTCCAAAGCAACTAGCTTTGAAGTAAACTATTTTTTAAATGTTGAAAAACAACTTCTAAAAGCCAAGGAGAAATGCATGATTATCAATCAACATGGAATTGAATAATCTTTTTTATTTTAAATAATGTCATTCAAATGTATTCACAGCACTGTTTTTACAATGTCATTAACCCTTCCTTTCCAAAACGTAATTGTCAAGACAGCTGCCGTGTCCCTACTCTGGAAAGCAATCAAAATTTAGAATTAAAAACTGTATCTATGTTTTCACAAAGTAATTAATATATTTCCTTTATAATGTGCAGTATGCACACATTATCCTAATGCATTAGTTTACTTTTGAGAATATTCCTCGTCAAGTAGCATAAAGGGACAGTGGCAATTTCAACACATGGTTTGTGGAAATGTCTGGGTTTTTTTGGCACAAATATTTGCATTTGAAGAAGATAAAACAAATCATATGCAAAACTGAAACATGCAGATTAACATACGGAATTCAGAATATAAATTACAGATTAGAATAACTCAAATTGTACAAATATATTAACGTTATCCCTGCTAATGACAACGGGAGATGCTTTGTTTCCTACAGTAGGGAGAGGGGTCAAATGAAAGCATTTCGGTAACTATGCATTGGACCGCTATGTATTTGATTGGCTGTTTGATTCTTTTGTTCATAGTATTTATGTTTGGTAATAAGCTGACATGCTGTGACATCAGTGAGAATGGCCCTAGGTACCAACGCACATTACCTTAGCGCTCCAGCAGATGAGACCTTGACTCGAAAAGTAAGAAATGATCAATGATAACCACACGTTTGACATTTAAAGAAGAGATTTTACCTTGCCTGACCTCTAGGTTATGCCTTCAAAATGTCACCCTTGCATACATGTCTGTCATTTCCCTGGCTATTTGTGTCCACGTTATGCCTTTAGCTGCAGCAAGTGACAATTTCCCCCCTAAGAGAATGGCACCGTTGTTCTTGAGAGGCGGTCTGGAGTGAAGCGATTGAAACCGTCTGGGACCGAAACATGTCATTAACTTTAGGCACCAAAAAACATGGCTGTTTACTTGCTCTATTATATGACAGAGTTTTTAAAGTATATGTTCAATAGAGCGTTGTCCCGTGACACTGATGATAGCCGTTGAACGTCAGTTCCAATTTACGTTGTCATGTGTACGAGGATTTTTGCTATATTGGGAATAATTACGCACATTTTGGAATAATATTAACATTTCTGCGTTGAAATAATGACTGTACTGAACAAATATCGGTAAGTGAAATATCATATTTTATTCACAATAGAAAGGGATTGGGTACCGATTATACCAACTTAGGAAAACATGATGATGTTTTCTCCAACCGGACCCAAGGAATGTTTAATCTTCTCCTTATTACTGAAGTAAACCAAAGTCTAGCTATATACGGCATCTTAAGTTTCCTCCCGTAGTGACATGGTTAAATCTCTTCAGCCTGCACCATTGCTAGAACACTTGTACAGGTGTAACGGTTGATTGAGTAGAGTTGGTCTCAGTTAATCCGTCCAACTACTGCCAGCTACCATCGGTAGAGACCGCTCTAGTACAGTTTTGTGGAGATCTACAGCCATCACCTACCACCTGTTTACCGTCAGTATCAGCCCAGTAGTGTATTATGCCAGGTCCTCCTACAATAAGCATATCGCCATCAGTAGAGACTACTCCAACTCTGTGGAGATCTATCTTTGAAACACCTACTATCAGTATCAGGCGTAGTTAATAATGCCAGGTTGTCCTCCTACTATAAGCATATATCGCCATCAGTAGAGACATCTCCAACTCTGTGGAGATCTATCTTCACCTAATATCAGTATCAGCCGTAGTTAATAATGCCAGGTTGTCCTCCTACAATAAGCATATCGCCATGATAGAACTGACAGCCACCATGGTGTTAGTGTACCCCCCATTAAATTGGTGTGCTTCACAACTGGTCTGCATGCAGGCTTATGTACTGTATCTATTTAAGTCATCAGCTCTTTGTTACACCTGAAAACAAGGAACCTAACCTTTCTCGCCACATACATTCAGGTTCCACATCCGTGAACGTCTTCGACATGCTGGTGTTAAAAGGATAGAACCGTGCCACTCGTTCGTCTAGTGTTTTAATGTCAGACTGTTTCACTGATTGTATTACCTTCCTTATAATCCTATAGAAGTTCTGCAATATATTATAAATAGACAATCCCAGACGTACCAGGAATCTGGGGGGACAAAGTTAGTTGTGGACGGTCGTTCCAGTACAAAGACTTGAAGAGTCGTCGTGTCACGCGGGCTGGAAGTTGATACGTCTGAAGATGTCTGAAATGTATTCAAGATGAAGGGAGATGAATTAAGGCTTCTTCAATATTAGCACCAGGAACATGAAGTGACTTCTAAAAATGGTTTGCGATTAGAAAAGAATGCTGTTGCGTAAAGCTGAGAAAGTGAATATAAAAAACTAATATAATTGAATCACTGACTTTGATACCGTGTGTGGTGTGGTGGTGATGTTGGGGAGAAGGATACCGTCAGAGAAGGGGGGAGAGAGAGAGAGAGAGAGAGAGAGAGAGAGAGAGAGAGAGAGAGAGAGAGAGAGAGAGAGAGAGAGAGAGAGAGAGAAAAAAGAGAGAAAAGAGAGTGAGAGAGATAGAGAGAGAAGAGAGAGAGGAAAGAGAGAGAGAAGAGAGACAGAGAGAGAAAAAGAGAGAGAGACACACACACACAGAGACAGTCTGAGAGAGACAGAATGAGAAAGCAGAGGTCGATATCTAAATGTTCTTGTAATATATATATATCGATATATAATATAAATTTATTTATATATAAAACGGTCTTTATGCGTGTTGTACTGTTATCATTCGTAGTCTATACATGTGTGCGTTTGTATTCTATTTACCTTGGTTTATGTGTATTGCTGTAATTCGAATTCGTGAGACCCCATTCTGCTATTACCAGCATAGTATTGAAATACTGTGTGAAATACCACCTTGCCACAACCTACTCAGAAATCAAAGTATTTGTTATCATTTAATTACTAAGTCTAGTAATTATTAAATATATGATTTTCACATCGATTATATATAGCAAGCTAGAGTAGACAACCACAGACTAGACTGGTAATAGTACATGTCATGCTTCTAACTAAGCCAATTGTCAATAATTCAATAGAATTGTGAACTAAATGTGATTAGTTAGTCAATATTAGCATTGGCAGAAAACTGACAAGTCATATTTAAAACTATTAATGTTAGGAAAATAATATAGAATTAGTACTGTTATTATGGTGATCATATAAGCCTTGTTGGCCTAGTTCGGTGTAATTATTTAAATTATAGAAGTTGTTGTGTAATTAGTACGGTTAATATGGTGATCATGTAAGCCTAGTTTCTCTTGGCCTATGTCTATGTAATTATTTAATTTACAGAGGTTGTAAAATTAGGTTAGAATTATGGTGATCAGTTTTTAGATGGCGTAAATTAAAATGATAAACGTTGGCATGTATATTACAAACCAAATACTGTGTTCTTGGAATAGCATTAACCCTCTCCATGCTGGAGGCAACCGGATATGCCCTAAAGATCTGTGTGTGTGTGTGTGTGTGTGTGTGTGTGTGTGTGTGTGTGTGTGTGTGTGTGTGTGTGTGTAATCTAGCAGGTAGAGGGTTAATAGCGTTCCCGATATAGCGTTCCCATTCATGTTCGTGAGCTCAACCAATCCCGTCACCTGCGGGAGCCAATTAAACGTCTAGGATTAAAACCTAGCTTGTACTTGTAATATGCACTATTCTTAATTTAATCAATGGTCACGGAAAACTGTGTCGTTAATAAACAACGTTATTCCCAGCAATCGTGTTTATTGTACTAAATAAGGTATTTTGAGTAAAAATAATCTGATGCTAAAAATATCAACTGTTTCTATATACACGCAAAGTAATATTTAACAATAATAATGTTCAATTTATATTGCGTCAAATCCACGGCCTAAAGCATGCTCAAAGAGTTACATTAGTATCTATATTATTTACCATAATATTGAATATAGATTTCTTTTTTCTTCTCAAGTCTTTGATGTTTTGTCTCAGCACCATCTACCCAAAAAAATCTGTTTAATCAAATGGTGTTTTTTTATCCAACAAGCTCACTGATTACACACACTGTGTTGTAGTGCCGTCTTGGTCTTCTACAGAAACCAACTATATATATATAGGTCATTCGCTGATCAATATACACCTCGATCACGTATTAAAATAATAACAGGGCATTGGCTATGATCCCTCACAATGGGTTCGCCCTGTAGATGTGACGTTGCATCAGACTGAGATAAGTGGTACCTATCGCTGATGCCTGTTGTAAAGTTGTCGTGTAATGACAGGACGGGGTGTGTCGTGGTCGATGACTGATTTCATAAATACGGGTTCTGCCGCATCGTCGTTATGTTCCATGGTGAGAGCTCCCCTGGTTCCAACACTTACGTTGTTCAATGACCACTGCTCGATGGCAGTCTTCAGTAGGTCACTGTCACCGTGTTAATGTGGGTCGAGCTCAGGTATGGCTCGTGAAGAACCATCGTACTGTCGCATCGCATGGTCGTCCTGTCGCGTCGTGCTGTCGTCCTGTCGCGTCGTGCTGTCGTCCTGTCGCATTGTGCTGTCGTCCTGTCGCATTGTGCTGTCTTCCCATAGCATCGTGCTGTCATCCTGTCGCATTGTGCAACATCGTCTTGTCGCATTGTGCTGTCGTCCTGTCGCATTGTAATGTGGTTCTGTCGCATTGTGATGTCGTCCTGTCGCATCGTACGGTTATATCGGACTGTCGTGCCAGCGACATGTCCAAATTAACCCGCCAGTACGACAGCACAACGTGACCGGAATCAGCCACCATACGTTTGATGGGAACTGGTACACACAGGTCTTCTCGACGGTGAAATGCTGCATGGATAAAGTTGAATATGATTATTTTACAAACTGTTCCATCACATGGGATTGCGATATATTTGTCTGTTTTGTTTTTGTTCTTTGAACTTTGAATTCTCTGGTCATGGACTAGATGGATTAGATTATGATCCCTTCTGCTCAAATATGTCTATAAAAGTACATAGTTTAATGGCCTTTGTCCCATTGGTATTTACAGTGCAGCTTCACGTTAAGAGTGCAGTGATCGTTAAATCAAATCTCGATCAAATGGCAATCATTTTGTGTACTTTAAGCTATTACATTTAAGTTCAGATTACTCTAAACTGAATCCCAAATGTACCATTAAAAGCAGTTATATCACATTACTACTTTCAACAATACATTTACAATACATTTTAACCGACAAGTTTAAAAAACATTACTTGCACAATGGAACAAATACACCTTTCCATACTATTTTCTTTTTTCCTTTTTTTTTGGTCAAATAGACTTTGAGGGATTCTATTTGCCTTAGAGCTCTATGGCCTTTTGTCTATGTGCTAGTGAATCTACTGTATTGTCCTTTATACTGGAATTGGGCCTGTATATATTATTATGGTATGGTCATATCCGGCATAGTTCACATGCCTATGATAACATTTTTCTTCTCGGTAATTTCCGACATAATGGTTTGCTCATGCAAAGTTAATATATTGGAATTTTAAAGATTGTGAATTCTATAGTAAACTAACATGTTTGTCAGTGTTATTTATTGACGACACAAGTGGAAGAAAAATATAATTGTGATTTTGAAGTTGAAAATAAACAGGAAAATAAATCAACATACACTATTGAATATCCTTTCTTGTATACAACTTGCTGCGTATTCTTCATGATAATTTGCTCTTGTTTCTCTTCTATTTGTCTGAGCAAGAACTCTATAACAAAGAGTCCTACATTTTACTTAGGAGTCGTTTAATATGCATTCGTATTATTGTAAGGAGTATGACGTCATGGTCTTAATGTAAACCAGTGCATTTGTAATTGTCAGTATGAGATTAGAGAAGAGAACTAGTTAGTGGAACTATTGCACCGTGTTGAATTACAAAGGTGTGTTGTTATAACGGGGTATTTACATCGAGTTACTGAGGAGGATGCAGTGCACACATGTCATCTGGTTCGGTCCAGTTCAAGCCAGTTCACGCATCGTTGACACATCATTATCATAATTATCACAATGACATTGCTATACTTATCTACTGCCATGTCATTTCCACTGTCATTTTTATCGTTATTTCCATTATATTGGGACAAATCCGTGCATTTACTGTCCATTGAATTATCATGCTCCATACAGTATATTAATCTGGCCCCGAGATCACGAAACTTTTCTGAGTACGATTCCATACTCAACTCACGGGCTATGCTCATCTAAGCCCTACACCCAGGCAATTTATTAACAGATTATTTTGAGGGTTAGGAGATGTCGGTGTTTATAACATACTGAGCTGAAGACCAAAGTTTCCAAATTTGATTTACAACATGGATTACATACAATGCACAATGGGGTCCTTCGTATCATCCATGGATCAAAGCGTGTTCGATATCTTACTTATGTCTGACAAAGACAGAATTATCACTTCTCTACAATACAAACACTAGGATTGTTTTTTGCCAACCAACCTCAGAACGTAACAGCCACGAACAAATATTTCTCTCGAAATAAAATGTTAGTTTTTGAGGATGCCAACCAGTATTCGTGTTTCATTGCATTGTTTTCCTAACAGAATATTGATTTCTTGGCATTATGTTCCTTTAAACAATTTCACATGGCTAAGATTTATAGCTGGGATAAAGCACGCCAGCCAGCGAAACCACAATTATCAGCCATGGATTTCAACTATGCCATAGTCTATGGATGTACATTAGAACCTTCTTATGAAGACTCTTTTCTTTCTATCGAACAAATTAATCTACCATATAGTTTTAGATGTTACCAGTATCTCACACAACTAGAGTGTATGCCTCCTTTATTTTTAGTCCACTATATTTTTCCAGTACCGGTAATCTAGTAATTAACCCGTAATCCCATCTCTCTGCTGATGTCACTCACTTCCGTACTATATATATCAAGGAAAAGGTGAATGTTTTTGCTACATTGACATATGAAAGATAGCTAGGCTTTGCGGGAGACATTATTAACCTTTTACCCGCTGGGGCAAGCAGATATGTCCTACAGAGTACCACTTTTGAATTTACTCATAAGGAAAACTGTTAATGGGGACATTGACACTAATGCTTGGAGTACCAGAGGTATATACTTTTATTCCTGGAGTTAATCTGAAATATATGTGATCACTTCTTCTTAATGAGTCATCATCTTCTTTCAAGGAGCGTTGATGATAATTTCTATCCGCCAATCGGTAACTTATTACATATAATATTGCCCTTTACACAAATTCAGTAACCTTCTTTAGACAAGTATCCCGGGGATTGGCCACAATGATTCCTCTAAATGAAAAACTACACAAAAAGCTTATTTTCTTTTACAAAATTGTTAACATATGACCTTGTTTTCCTTGGTCTATATGTGAGGCGGGTCACGTAGTGGTATTTATCTTGACATCGTTTGTGCTGGTACTTCACAGGCATCAAGTGAAGACTTATGTTCAGCTGTCGATAGCTGTTCTAGTTAACACCCCAAGGCCATCCTGGTAAATTGTCCATTATCTAGAGCCATGGATGACCGCTATTGAAGACTCTCCAATTGACACCTTTCACCTTGGCTCAGAAGGTGCTCAGAACAGGTGTAGCTACAATTGAGTGTAAGGAAATGTTATGTTCCTGCTACAAGTGTAAGTCTGTTAGCACGAAACACTGCTATCGCTACAGTATCTTTACCTGGCCACATTCTCGGTAAATGTGTTTCATCCTACGGATATCTTGTAGTAGATCCGTAATAGTTTACTTATAATCAGTTACTGTTACGAACAATGGAACCCTGATATTCGGGCAACACAGTCTTAGGCAACCTTAAATTACTGGAAATACATTAAGCTAGGGCCACTGTTTGTCACTTTAGTTAGTCTAGAAACTGCTTATTATCTTTTAACTGTGGCTCGTTCCTTATATATGTTCCTTTGTTCCTGGTTCAAGCTACTAATTTACTTGTAATTTGGTACAATTTAAGAGTATTTGTAATCTTGTCAATGTTCAAGCTTCTCTTGTTTCTGATTCAATACACCAACACTTTGTAGTATTTTTACGGTGTCAAATGTTTTAAACTTTAAATATAGCAAAATGCATTCACATTTCTAAGTTTCTAAAAGGTTTGATGAACAGTATTAATTTCCCTCTAATATATTCAAGGTACATGTGTATACCAGTAATATGTGTATACCAGTTTTTGAGTAATAAATTCATGGTATTTGTAGATCAGTATGAATTTCAGGATCTCAATCTGAACATTACTTCATGATAAATTGATAGTTCAAATAGTTCTTCATAAGTCTGCCAAAATCGTGATATTTTTTTCACCCACTCTCACAACACGTAACACGAAGCATACCATTCTATCACTAACGTATGTCTTCCTCTGGACTTACGGAATCCAAATTATCGATAACTGATGTTTTTTAACGGTGGACATATTCTGTTGCCTCACCGCCATGACTTTCCTTCACAACCAAAACAATAACCTCATCCAGTATCCGCCAATCCTTACAACAAAACAATCATCTCGTCCACCAGCGTCGGCCATTCCTTACAACAAAACAATCATCTCGTCCACCAGC
>JAUTBZ010142373.1:0-12655 GCA_032361785.1 Lepetodrilus galriftensis | reverse complement strand
GAAAATAATTGGTGTTTACATTTGACTTGTACAGTAAAAAATGGGTGGTGCGTAATTAATTTCCAGGTGTATATATTATAGCTACAATATTTCAGTAAAATAGCTATAATCATTGAGATAAAACCAGATTGTTCTTACCTGATTTCCAATAATTGGGTTTTTCTAGAAAGTTACAAATATAGAATTACAATTTTACATTATGATTTCATGTTGAAGTAAGTAATCCATTGTTATATTTTAATCTCAAAATATATAAAAAGTTATCAAATATCCCAATCTGATAATCTTTATAGTTATTAAAAATCTGATAAATCTTAGTATTGGTCAAGATAGATCATTCAAGGACCGAATAAGACATGGTACAAGAGAGAGATACTATACTGTCTGTTACTACTTACTAGAATGCTAGTGCTTGACAAGATCTGAACATTCACAGTTATTGAGTAATCTAATACATATAATGTATATTAATGAGTAGGTGAAAAACAAACATGAACATTCAAAAAGAAGAACTGAGATCTTTGACACCACGGAAGCAGTTACCTAGGAGACGAAACACAAACAATGTCTATGTGAATAAAACAAACAGGGAAAATATTGTTCTATTGGAAATCAAAGAATTAGCAGGATGTGTTGATAAAAGTAATAAATGTGGGACAAGGCGAAACCAATGTGGATGTGCATTGTTGATGTAATACAAACAAACGTAATGACTAAATTGATTGTGTGGTATGCTTCACATTCTAAAAACATACGTTCATTACTAATAACTGAGTTCTATATTGCGATTGATAATTGAATTCAACAAATTTAATTGGTATTGGAACAAAACACAATTGTCACCAATGTATGCTAAGAAAATATGCAATACCGGTACATCTAAAACTTCATCCAGAAATATAACAATACAAACAGATAATTAATTATGGAAATTAATTATGCACTACCATTATTTTGTTATAATTATAAAGTTGTCTGGAAATATTTGACAATAAATGAGATGAGCCGTAAGAAATGTCTTCAATTTCGATATAATTTGACTTATATACAAGTTGCAAAGACATAAGTAAAATTCTATAAAATCACACATCATTTAATTATGGTTCTGGTGCCATGACCGGAAGTGTTTATGAAGAAACATTACTGGACCTAACGTGAGCTTATTATATAACAATATTAGTCCTTCAATGCCAGAACAGTCAGATGTTTGACCGTACTAAAAATGTGCATCATCACAAAATGGTGAATAATTGCAAACAAAACATGAAAACATGGTTAATAATTTGCAGCACATCAAAACAAATAAAATCAGTGCCAATGTAACATGGGATATCGAAATCCACACAAACTCTGTACAAACTCAGTTTTGGGGTAAGAAAAGTGTGTATTATGCATGGGCTATAACGGTACTTGAAATCACTTCAAAGTGAACTAAGATAAATAAGATAGAAAAGGCTCTGTAGTTCACTCGACACTCAGCAGTATCTGTGTCCACTACTATCACTGGGGGTATAGTTTGGCATGAAATGGATTGACAAACCTATATCGTAGATTATCTCGGTAAATACGGTACTTCATGGATTGACAACTTAAAAACCTTCCATTTCTTATTTTGTCTGTGCTAACCAAAATTAAAAAATGGAGTGAGTGAGTGAGTGAGTGAGTGAGTGAGTAAGTGAGTGAGTGAGTGAGTGAATATGGAGTTTAACATGGATGCGGGATGACAGCAAGGAAGTAGACGTCTAAGGTGATTGGATGTCGGAGAAGGCGAGAATAAAAATAACAAGCGATCAGGGAGAAACAGTTCTATAATTAGTAGACCTCACCGAGTTCAACTCTTTGGCTTTCTGAGAATTCTTTTGAGTCTGAGGCATGATCAAGATCACGTGAACATTCATTGTGTTCAAATTTCATTGCTTGGTATATTATATCAAGGGCATAATAAATCAGCGATAGAAACTAAACTTTAAAATTTACTAGCCCGAATAGTGATACAAATAACAAATGTTATGAATTTCTATTAGTCCTTAGGATACCTTTAGCATTGCGAGAAATGGCCCGGGCTAGAGGACTAGTGTTAATTTCAATCCCTGCATGAAGGGAATGGGCTGCACACATGTTCAAACCAATTTCCTGCTATTTTCCTACAAAATCATTCAGCCATCCACTACTTTGTAGAAAAGTGGCTTGATGTAGTGTAGATAATTGTATTGCAACCTGAACACATCCCAGATGCTTGTGTGAACTGTATGTTATGCATGTCATTATCAGGAGATTGTGACCTCTATGTTGTGCATGTTATTATCAAGAGATTGTGTGACCTCTATGTTGTGCATGTCATTATCAGGAGATGAAGGAGCTGTATATGAAGGAGCTAAAGGAGGTCAACAAGAGGTACATGGCGTCTGAGCAGGCTCTGGTTGAGCTAGAAAACAGATTTGGTGGTATGTATAACATTTAATTACCGGTAATAAAATTTAAGTGACTTCTTCATATTATTAATTTTTCATTTCTGCATCTATTGGATTATGTAGTAAGGTATTTGTTTATACAACTTGAGAATTAATTCGGGTTCTACTTGCACACGCGCATTATCACCAAAACTGTTTTTAAATATAACAAACGAGAATGTAACACAAGTGTTGACGACATTACTGACCAATCCGAAAGACTGTCTAGGCAGTCATGAGTGCATAGCGCTCTTTCCTTTACAGAGGTGCTATGCTTTTGAGTGTGTTTGTTATAATTTGATTTGACATGCATTTCTTTTTTTATGTTGAATTTAAAAAAAGATTTTTCATATTTATAGCTGCTTTCATGATTCTTTATGTCACGGCTGATGTGTTTCAGCTAAGAGATCTCATCTCGGAAACATTGAGGACGACGTCGAACCTGAGAAGAGCTTCCTGCAAAGACAGAAAGAAGACGTGGCCATGTTGAAAGAAGAAATGCAAAATAGGGTGAGCTATATATATGAGAATTGTATCAGTTTATAATTTTTTTTCTCTGACCATTTCTTGATGGGAATATTAATGTATGAATTGGTATTTAAAAAAAATTAATGACATTTTCAACATGCCTGTTTTTAGAGCAATAGCCACATATCACACTCTGCCTTATTTACATGTTTCATATACTGTAAATTAAGAACATAATGTCTTTCTCATATATTTAGTTCTTATCTATAGTTTGAGTATTACCGTAGTAAAAGCATGACCATGTGAAGAGTACGCTAAACAATGAGAGGTTCGACCTAAGCAATGAGTTTATCCACAGATGGTCAATGTAGAAGCTACGCTCAGAATGCAGTTGGAAAAACAGGAAAGAAGTTGGCAGAAGAAGATGCACAAGATGACCCGAATTCATTCTGAAGAACTTAGGAAGGTGCTTACGTCGCTCTATTAATTTTTAATAACAGATAACTGATCTGCTCTCCTTCCTGTCTTCTTGAAGTCATTATGCTCAATATACATGTGATACTATTGTTTTTGACGTAAAAACGAAAAGAAAAAAGAAAAAAGATTTCTTGCAATTATTCAAAGATGGGAATGTTCCCATTATCCGAGGATATCCATTGATTTTTCGTCTCCATTGCTGATATTGTAAACCTGGATCTGGCCCAAAAATTACGAAACATTTTAAGTACGATTTCATGCTCACGGTCAGATTTTATATGGGGATTCGTGAACAAACCTTTGAGGAGCATGGAATCGTACTCAGAAACGTTTTGTGATCTCTGTACCAGGTGGCTATTTCAACTGAAGACACAATTTCCCATTCTCATCCCTGAGTATTGTTCTTATTTATTTATCTGAATTTTCCTAGGTGAATGACGCACTGGAACACACGAGTCGAGAAACGGCGAAGAGAGCAACAACCCCTGAGGCTAGACAGAAGCAGCATCAAGTGGAGAACCTGCTCAGGGTATGTCTTCTAGAACACAACTCATTCCGTGAAGCCAGGGGTGCGTTCAGGCTGCTCTACATTTCACTACACTACGTTGATTGGTTTACATATGCTTGCAGTCCACATTCTTCATGCTTTTCATTTTACTACTATTTATATAACTGAGAATTTAACTTGTATTTAATTATTTTCTTCCATCTCTGTTAGGAAACAGGAAGTTCTCCTAGTGGTGTCTTAAATCTCACCATACCCATTCATTTAGTTTATCTATTTCCTTCACATCGAGATGAATCTCAATATTAAATAATTATGCATAATGAAATTTTTTCATTCAGAACTCTCGTGAACAGGAGAAACTTTTGAGCTCTCAGGAAGAATTGTATAGAAAGGAAGCCGAACGTCAAGTAAGTGATGTCTCCAGAACAATATATAGTGTTTACAACAGCAAAAATAAAAAATAAATAGTAAACCAGTATTGTTGAACAGTCTGTGTAGTATTGTAGTATATGGGCACAATCATCCTCTGCTTTGCAGGGCTTGCCTCTACTTCATACACTATAATCCCTATGAGCTTTTTGCTCAGTAGGACTGAAACTTTCCTTTTTCTTTTCGTGTACTTAAACGTGATGGCTGGCAAAGTATCCTCACGAAAAGAGGGGATAATTAAATCTCCTTTAATTTCACAATATAGACACAACACACTGCTAGTAGTAATGTTTCTGGATTTGTTTGTATACAGAATGCCGTCTTACCGATAGTCCATCTGACAGTGCCAAAGTCGCCCCGCCCCCTCAGGCCGCCGTCGCCAGGGCGGATGATGAGCATGGTGCCAAGTGACGAAGATGATGAGAGCACTAGTACGTTTTTTGGCTAGCGTCATGAAAGTGTGGCTCTGTAACGAAAGTTAATAATACTACCAATGACAATTTAACCCTCTCCATGCTGAAGGCAACCGGATATGCCCTAAAGAGCGGTGCCTGTGCCTAATCCAGCAGGGAGAGGGTTAAAGGAGATTTAAAGGAGATATTTCGACAGTGCCGATTTCCAACTACCGTAGGTATCTCACAGGCTCTGCTATACAAAGTCTTATTTGCGTGAAAATAAGTGTAGCTTTAGTCTTATTGGGAAGGACTAGAGTATTGTGTTCAGATGACTAGATACTATAGGAGCCGTGATTCAGGTGTTGATACTATTTTTCTCTGTTACTAGTGCTGGGTACTGGTGGTAGCGGCAGCAACACTGGCCGAAGATCTCTGAGAAGCACCATGGGGTAAGTTCAGTCTATGATTCATTCATTCATACAATTCATTCTTAGCAAGTACTACAGTGTAAGAATGAAAATGAGCAATTCATTGAGCCCGTTGTTAAATCTTTTCAGGACCACTGTGTCGTTTGACCCGACTCTGGGCACCACCCAGTTCCTGGAACAGCTGAGGAACAACGCGATCATGAAGACTATGCATGACGAGTTCGCCTCTCTGTTGGAGCAGCACATGGCCAAGAATGGAATCCCACCAGTAAGTCAGCAGCCAGTACTATACTCCGTTATCTCTCTGCGATGAAGCTCCAACGCTGTGATTCATCTATTTTGGAATTCCGACACTGTAGTGGCTAGAAATTTGACGATCGGCTTGCAAATAAAGTAGTCTAGCTACAGGAAACACAAATGAAACGCCACTTATGATTGCTGTATATACTAATCATCGCAAATGGGTGAAAGATTCCTGCAGTGAAAGATTCCTGCAGTAGTGAAAGATTCCTGCAGCGACGTTAAAATCCATAATCTACTTATATGATTCATGTGTGGAGTGTTTTTCTACATGATTATAATAATCCTGTTTCAGGGAACCACCGGCATCAGCCAACAAGTTCTGGACAACAAGCTGGCCATGCTGAAGACCAACAGAAATACCAAGATCAACGTGAGACATTTACCTTGTTCAATGTGTCATGTCGTATCTACAGTGTCGTAATGAAGTTGGTTTTACCATTACCAGAATAATTCTATTCATTATCTCGTCGCAAATGGGTGAAAGATTCCCGCAGCGGCGTTAAATCCATAATTCACTCACTCACTATTCATTATCCTCAAGATAATTTGATGAAATAATCAGCCAATAATATTGTATTTTTGTTATTTTTTGTATTTTGTATGTGTCATTTTGATAACCTGGGTATGGTTTCTCGAAGCTCTCATTTCCACTATGAGACCATAACGCTTTTGTTGGTCCAGATCACTATATATAAGAGATCATTACAAGAGCGCTATTGTTGCATATGGGTGAAAGATTCCTACTGTGACGTAAAAATAAATGTCGAATAATCTTCCAGCAATATCCAGACTTCAATATCCTGAGACAGAACTTTGACAGAATTGCAGAGATGAAAGCTCGAGAACAACTACAAGCAATGAGAAAGTCTCCTATGTCTAGTATGTACTTTTGTATTACTGGTAGCCTACCATCTAAACCTACTAAATTATATATTCTGCCATGAATAATGCCAATGATTTGTTTTTGTATATATGGTGCATATTTTCACATTACGAAATTACCAACATTTTAAACACAAATGATATTGTGATTGTATTATGCAAGTATTCAGGAGCTCATTATGATTCTACAGAATGTTAGTAACGCTGCAATAGTTGTAACTCACTAGATGTATATGTATCGCAAGTTACGACTTTCATTCCGCGAAACGTTCTTATGAACTTCTTAGAACATTTTGTAGCCATAGTATAAGAATCTGTAAGGTTGTCATACGATCATAAGAACGTTTCTAGAATAGGCCGTCAGGACTGATGTTCTTCTAAATTGGCAGGTCTAGAGTGAATGCTTTCTACATAAACCACCAGTATCACCATCACCTACCACACCACCACCCCACACCCCACACCCACCATTATTAAGGAATGTTAATAAAACTGCATGATATAAATACATGGCTCATTATTTCCTTCCTTTGATTTCAGCTCTGAATATGCAGAGTTCCTTACCAGCCACCCCAGCTGGTGGTGTTCCCCCCAAGTATGTGGCCGCCAGACCCTCCACCCAGCCCCCAGCACGCTCGCCCAGCCCCAGGCATATGAGCCCACCCCCTCAGGGTAGACCCAACAGCCCCTTGCCCCCCAAACCTGCACCACGATCCACCACCCCACAGAGATCCATGTACTCCACAGGGTAAGCAAATAATTGTTGTTATTTTTTGGTCAGGTACCCAAACATGTAAATTTTCCGCGTATCTGCGGAAATCCATTGATTTATTTGTCCAGTTGTCGATTTATTTGCCCTGGACATGGCTTGGGGCCTGGGCCTGCAGACCTTAAGATCCCAGACTTATTTTCTGCTGAAATCACAATTGTCTTTTACCATGCCTGTGTCTTGAGTTTGTGAAACATTTTTTGAGTGTAATTTTATACTCATGTTTTTTGTTCAAACCCCCAATGCATTTATTTTATGTTAAATTTCATATGCGGATTCAGTAAGCATTAAATTTACAGCGAATTTCAAAATAAATATTCAGTGGGAATTAATTTTCCAGGAAATTCCATATGCTAAGGTTTATATGAGAATTAAATTTACAGCAAATTTAGCTTTCAAGCACCGAAGATACAATTTATTTTCCAGCTATGGTTAGTAATAATAATAATAATAATGGGCACATTTATATTGCACCAAATCCATGCTCGAAAGCATGCTCTTAGCCCTACATTACGCTGGTCACTGGATCTGTGTGTCCTCAATGCATTCTCAACAACCTGGGGAGTATACATATTACATCAATCTTCAGCTCTACGACTGAGTGGACGTCCACACAGTGGGACTCTGATGACGACTCGGAGGAAGAGGACAGAGGTCGCAGCAGAAAGCCAATCATGGTCACTTCCTCCTCGTCGTGTCAGCAGAGGAACCCCACCCCCAGTCCACGCCCCAGAAATCCGGCCATGCAGATCAAGTCTAAGCCCCTAGATGACCTTGACGACTGGGATGATGACTCTGAAAGGTAGTTAGATTCGTAGTAGTTAGATTCGTATCTGTGGCATTATACAGAATTAAATTGGCTTAGCAATTTTCATTTATTATTTCCCCTTATTTTTATAGTATTCTTGATCAATAGTGATTTGAGAACAATTGCTGTTATAATATGTAGAAATAATTTTTTTTAAATTTAATTTGTTATTTTTTTAAAATTTAATTTGTTATTTTTATAAAATTATATTAGGATAGGTTAGAATAATTTCTTTCTTTAATGTTCAAGCAAATTCTTAATTGCTAATTGGCTGATTGGTCAACAGGTATTGTCATTAATATCATATAGGAAAATAATGATTGCATTCATGAATGCGAACGTGACAAAATGTTTTTGATTTCCATGTGAATGAATGCCAGACTACATTACTTTGAATACCAACATTGTTCAACTGACGTCTTCTGAGTGAACCTATGGAAGTAACAACAATGTATTATTTAAAAAAATATCTTCATAAACTTTATGATAAAGCTTTTCCAAATTGGTTCATTGTCATGCTTTGCATTTTCTCCTTCAGCTATGGGGGGTCACCAGTCAAAACTGTTCAATCTCGGGTCATCATGTCACAGCCTAAAGGCGGCCAGAATGTGTCACAACTGTCTCGGAGCATAGAGTCTCAACTCAGTGTAAGTAGACGGACTTGTTCGAGTGTTTAGCAATTGTTATTGACATTGGGATGAGAATCTTCCGGGGATCTGCGTATTTCGAGGCTCAGGGGTCGATCTCATAAACCTGACAGCCCCTTGATCCCAGCTGTTTCAGCTGAGAACACAATTTACCATTCTCATCCCTGTAATTTGTGTAAAATAAAATATTAGAACAAATATTTAAAAAAACCTATTAATAGACAGTTAGCCTATACTTTATTTTCCGAGAGTTCTGTGAATAATGATTTACTGTAAGAGATGTTCATAATGTGCTATTGATTATAGGGACGAAGCAAGGACAACAAGCCAGTTGGTGGAGTTGACACTATGCAGAAAAGGAAACAAAGTGTGGATATCCTGGTGAGATTGACTTTTTGTACATGTTTAACACTTTTGTTGTTGTAACACTTTATACTGAAAGTCATGCATGACACTAGCAGAGAACATAACAGCGATGTGGTGCCATTTCTCATTGGACTCTTCCCCCGCAGCGACGTTAAACTCCATGGTCACTCACTCATTGGACTCTTCCCCCGCAGCGACGTTAAACTCCATGGTCACTCACTCGTTGGAGTCTCAAACTCTCCAGGTTAAATATTCTTGACTTCAGTTTCTTCGATGTCATGGAAAATTTGTGCTACAGTGGGTGAGTGATTATGGTGTTTAACATTGCTGTGGGAATCTTTTACCAATTTACGACAATCGTGGAACAGAATCCTGGCCTCAAGATTATGAATATATTTTAGTATGATTTCTTGTAATTTTGTTCACAAATCCCCATAGAAAGAAATTCAAGCGTGAAATTGTACTGAAAGGGTTTCGTATCCTCGTGGCCCCGATTGTTTTCTGAAAATAGACCCAAGCCTGACTTTATGTGTGGTTTTTTTCAGGAGGATTTCAACAGTGACTGGGAAGTGTCGTCCGTGGAAGATAATCCACCTCAGCAGAAGTGAGTGCCCACACCTTTAACCTTCTCCATGCTGGAGGCAACCAGTGATACCGTAAAGAGTATTACCTGTGGTTAATCCTTTAACTCTTTAACTGTTGTATTTTTCTTCCTGCTCTGATGGCCACCTCAAATTAACCCAACATGAGTCAATTGTGGCTTGTGACAACGTCACTGTTTTCTAGCCATGGTGGAATATTTCATTCATGTTCTTTCTGTCAACTGTTAATGCATCGGAACAGAAATTACGATTAAGTTCAGTAGGGAGAGGGTTAACATGTTTTCCGTTGTGCTTGCAGGCGACCTCCGACCCGGAGCAGCACCCGCGGAAGTCACGCAGAGACGGACTTCTCCACCAACACGTACGGAACCAGTGTGTGGGGCTCATCCTCTAAAGGTACGTGGCGTCTACCTCAACATTTATTGTCTCAGTTATATATATCTGTGTGTGGAGTCTTCCACTGTGCTGTCAACTCACAAAAAGAGGGAATATTAAATTTCTATACACATCTATAAACATTATTTTTATTCACAAAAATTTGTGGCAGATATATCTTTTCTTTTCTTTTCATTTACTTTGTCAGCCATCTCTTATTGCATTATTTTCTTGTCTGGCTGGCTAAGTATAATCACGAAAAGAGGAGATAATTAAAATCTCCTTTAATTGTTAATAATTAAAAGGACTCGTACATATAGGTGATTTTACCTATGCACATTTTTGTTATTGGTCATATGTAATATATTAGCAATATTTGAAAGAATCTGCGCTTTCAGGCATGAAATGCCACGAAAACCCATTGAAATACGCCATTTTACTTGACGGATGTAAACAATCATTTGTTTTGAAAATGGCAATGACTTCTCATCTGTATATTGTTTCTCGAACATGACGTCACTTGAATGACGTCGCATGTCGATGTTGCACACGGTCTGTTAACCTAACAATCTATGTAAATAAACAAACGTATGAGCTTATTTATCGATAACAAGTCATTTGGAGGGAAATAAATCACTGTATGTGATTGTGGTGTAGGATCATCAGTTCTTTAGGTTTGAATTTGGTGTTGAGTCACTTTTATATTAATTCCTGTTTTTTAGCTGCCAGCACGGCAAGTCCAGCTAATCGTGCCTCCACATCGAAGAGTTCCAATATCACTGACGTTAGCTCTGACGACGAACTCGATCTGGAAAACATCTGAGGCTAGTCATGTTGATGCTTGCTTTCGTCAGTACCTTCCATGTCGAACCTTGACCTTGTGGATCTGTAACATCCTGTTTGTTTGTATGCGTCACTGTGACAAAATTCTCGATCAACATTGCTTTCATTTTGCAATTTCGATGTTTCGTTTGCAGTGATGAAAGACAATGTATGTCTTCTGTATGTAACGAAGAAAATATTTTAACAATCATAGTAATTACCTGTTTTGTGTATTTATTAATTTTTTTAAGTCCCATGAATATCCTATGAGGGCTACAGAATTTATTATTTTTAGTTACATATGCATTGAATTGTTTCTGTATTTACCAAGATCAAATGAGTCCCATCTATATATTACATCTCTTTTTAATGGTATAATTTTGAAAATTTGTAATGAATACTTGAATATTGTATCAGAAGAATAATTACAAATCATTATCATTAATGTGACTGAATTATGAGAAAATATACATATGAAAGAAATGTATGCTTTTGCAACATTATCATAATGTATTAAATAATCGTCCATAATTGTTGTATTATATATCCCAGCATAATTGAATAATTCAAGTGCATGTGCGTTTTCATGTTGCATAATTGAGTTTTAAGAAAATCCATCCTCAGATATTTTACCAATTGTATATATTTACCTGTATATCATTTTATATACTGTGCATGCTTTTATGCATATCTGATTCATCGTGCATAATTATACGTGCTATTTGTTTGGCACGTCAGACGACCGTCCAAAATATCGTCATACTCATTGTCCCACTCATAGTGTCCTGGCCTTGTTTACAGTAATGTCATGTGATATATGGCACCATCATCGCGCCTTGATTCGTTGTGTTTGCTTTCCTTTTATGTTTTTGCGGAGAAGTATACTTATTAAGTGCTGTAAGAGTTAAGTCTATTTTTATATTCATATTCATATTTGAAGTACATGTGTTGGAAAAAAATATTGTAATGAATATTTTAATTCTTATGGGGTGCATATATTTTGGTGTTTATTTTCTTTATTCAAACAAATAGATTGCACATTTTTATTGATGCATTATCAAATCAAATATGTTCATTTATTTATTTGAATGGTTTTGGGTAATTCAGTTGGTTATGATATTGTGCCTTCTTATATTAATTGAATTTTATTAGACTTGTGCTGTATTTATGCAGGGGCGGATTCAAGGGGGGGCTCACCCGGATTGCTCCCCCCCTAGAATTGGACAATTTTGTTCAATAAACATATAATTTGTATTATGGCGAAATTATGTGCCCCCTCTAAAATGCACTTTGAGCCCCCCCTAACTTGAAAGTCTGTATCCGCCCCTGCCTGGGGCAATATATCTATCACTAAGCCAATAGCAATATATACATCTAGGTCCAATAACTGTATATGAGCCAACACCTATTACACGACACAATATGCTTATTCCTGACCTTCTTTCAGGTACGAAACCTACCACATTCCGATCTTACTGACTGTTTCAGACATTCTCCAGCACAGGATTCAGATCACACCAACATCCGGAATTTACAAATGACTTTGCCACAACAGCATGTATAGTACTGGTGAAGCATTGGACTGGTCAAGTCAATAAACATAGAACGCAGGATGTACATACCATAATTACTCTAATAATTCGAACCCTCTAATAGTTCGAACATCTAAATTAATTGCAAAAAAATTAATTTATTTCTGACCATAAAAATACGAACATGATAAAAGAAATTCAAATCCTAATTTCTAATTATTAGAACACAGTAATTTTTCAAATAATTGTTTGCCTTACTTTGTTTTATTGATTGATTGAATCCTTCATTTATTTACCATTTCATTTACAACCATATTTGTGACCCAGCACAGCAAATTCAGTCACTTGTCCCCAAAAATAATAATTGAGTTATTGTTATAATCAATTTCTTCAT
>JAUTBZ010142362.1:0-12656 GCA_032361785.1 Lepetodrilus galriftensis | reverse complement strand
AAGTGAATGTATTTTGCAGTTGTAGCTAAGAACTAGTCCCAAACGATCATAAATATCTGTGATATTATGCCTTTAAAGAAAAGTCATAATAACAACAATAAAAATAATAAAAATTAAAGGAATAATTATAAAAGATTAAATAATAAATATTAAAATATTAATAATAATAATGATTGTAATATGCTACTTGCAATAATATTAATAATGGAAATGATACTACTTGTAATGTGTTGTTTACAACATAAGTAGTAAATAATAATAATAATAATAATAAATAATAATAATAATAACAATGCCTGTAATGCACTAATTGCAATGTAAACAATAAAATATTGTTCCACAAGATCTCACCAACAACAGTTCCTACTGGCATGTTCTCCCTGATACTCGATCTCGTTATCCGTAGATTTGTGGGTGGGTCGTTTGCATCAAGGACCACGACGGTGAACGGCTTCTGGAAGCTCAGCCTTGGACGTCCGTTGTCCGTCACCCTCACGATGATCTCAATCTCTGGCCCCGTCTCAAAGTCGACGCGGCACATCTCGGCTCCACACCGTCGCGTCGGCTGTGCGATGACGATCTGATTCTTCTCAACCGTTAGTCTGCCTTTGTCGTTCTCGGGCATGGTGTAGGTGAATGTCTGCGTGTTTGGGTTGATGGCGTTATCAGGGTCTTCAGCTGAAAGGACGGCAATGACATGCCCGACAGGACTTGCTTCGGATACCTGAAACGGAATTGCAAACGTTTTGAAAACACTGTGGTGTTTTTGGATTAACATCGCTGTATGATGACAATATATAGAATAAAATCCAAATATAACAGTTCATGGTGAATCAATCAGCACTTGTGTTATAATTTCACTGGAATTCATGGACTTTCACTTGCCTTATTATTAGAAAGTGTAATATCCGTTGGCGCCTCATTTTTGTTGATAATGTTGATGGAAAATGTCTTTTGAAAGCTTTGAGAAGGTGTTCCATTGTCTGCCGATATTATGACCAGCGTGTGTGTGTTCTTTCTCTCATAGTCCAAATTAGCCGTATCTGATGTCTTGAGTAAAAATAAAATGTCAATAATTATAATAATTATAATAATAATAGTAATAATATTAAAAATAGTAATAATGATACAAATAACATTATATGTAATAATAATAACTATTTGTATTATTATTATTATTATTATTATTATAGAAAATTAAAGATTAACTATTAACATGATACAAGGTCACATACAAGGAGTTGGTCGCCATGTATTCTGAAGTCGGGCGCCGCCGCTCCAGACAGGAAGTAGGTGTGGTGATCTCCCTTGTCATCATCCAAGGTCGTGATGGTGGCCACAGTGAAGGACTTCCTCTGCTCAGGCACTCGGACTGTGGGTAATGTTTGACCGTTCAGCAAAATGTTCTGTCAAATACAAATCTGCCACAAATAAAATTCAAAACTAAACAAAACCAGTAAAGTCTGCTATAACTGGGGTCACTAAAAGTGTTCATTTTATTCAACTCTGCATATCAAATGATTTCAACGTAAATTCATCAAATCTACATGTGCGATTTACTGCTTCACATCACAGCAGGAATCATTCACCCATACTACACAACAACAAATCTATATGTAGTTTTTCATTGTAATACTAGTATATCTTTTTCCAATATTTAATTTATGAAGATAGCAATTTTTACTTGACAATGAGAATCTTGAAAGCGACACCAATTCAAAAATTATCCAAAAGATTATTTTTTCTTTTGACAATGATCATTACTATAATCATTGCGTTTGCGCAAATACAATTAAAATGACCAACCTTTGGTTTGTCGTTTCCATCAATAACTTTAACAGTCATACGCCTGGAAGTTTTCAGCTTTCTCTTGTCTATGGCCACAACCGTGATCTTAAACTCCTGTATTTCCTCATAGTTCATTGGCTTCTCCATGAGAATAGATGCCGTACAATACGTGGTAACATTCTGGAATGGACGGATAAATAATTGGTGGTAGTTTGCCTGGGAAAAATTAACATTTTGCATGAAGACATTGCATGAAGGACAGTTGAGTCATTAGCATTCAGAGTGAGTGATTATGGAGTTTACCGTCTCCGCGGAAATCTTTCACCCATTTGTGACGAATTGTGCCATGAATGTAAAAGGTCAAAAGACCTAATTCCATGAAGTGTGAAGCGCTTCTTGGTAGATTTGGTCTCATGACACATGGCACAATTAATGCTAATGATTCAACAGTCATTCCTTATAATGAGAGTTGTGAAAGACAACAGAAAACAAGTTTGGATAATGAAAAATTAACACTTTTAATGCGACATATTTTCGCACATAATGGAAAACAAACAATGGTTTATTATTATTACTAGTATTACTATTATTATTAAATTTAAAATAGTAAAATGTATTTTACCTGGAGTTTTGCACATCTCTTTGACACCAAACTGAATTTACTGTACGCGGACATCACCTTGAGTTCAATATGTTCATCTTCGTCTGGATCATACACACTGAGCGTTCCAATTACTTCACCTAACAATCATAATAATTCATAATAAATTAACCCTTTTCTTAAATCGGGGTTTAGAGCCACTTTCAAGATTCTTTCATTTATATCACTGCTTGTCAGTATATGGCAGGAGGAAACCCACAACATCCATAGTGCTGAATGTTGCAGTAAACCTGCAAGCACTAACATCATATAAAGTGAGACACAAATATTAATAAGTATGCAATTTCTAGTGCTTACATTCCATTTAATTAATTATGATACTATCACTATCTTTTCAACATACAAACCTTCAAACATTTGACATCCTCCTAATGATGCCAATATTTCACCGATGAAACATCGAGTATTAAGACAGTTAATGAAGACATTATGAAATGCTGACTCCTATATTCACTGTCTTTGCATGGTTTACCTTTCACGTTCTCCTTGATATGTGGGTGGTTGGTTTCAAAACTAAGTTTACTGTTGTCTGAGTTCACTTGGATGTCATATGGAGGCTCATTGACGTCGCCAACACCGAAAGCAAGAGGGAGGGTTGCCTGAAATCCATACACAGGGCATACAATGAATGTATCTTGCCAACATGTTTCTATCTGATATTGTAAAAGAATTAAAACATTTATTGAAAATGCATACCAGTACTCATGTATTGTAATAAGCATGATTGTGAATTATTACTATGACTATAGCAATTTAATATTATCATAATGATTATTATTCTCTCCCTGCATTTGAGGTCTGCCATCATTATTATTATTATTATTATCATTATTATTATTAATCTTTTTAAACATTATTTACCTCCATTGGAGGGCTCCCATTGTCAACGACACGTATTTCCAAGCTGTACTTCTTGTTCTTGTTAGATTCGTGGTCCAGTTTCTTGTTGGCTACCAGCGTCTTTCCCTTGATCGAGAACATCATCGACGGATTCGACACGATCGTAAATGTATGTGTCTGACCTTCATCATCCTTCACCTTGATTTCGGCAAGAGCTTCGCCCGGAACGACCTCCTCCAGCACATCGTTAGGGTGCAGACTGAGCGACCTCGGGGCTTCGTTGACGTCAGAAACCTTGATCGGCAGGTCGAACACCGTCATCATTTTCGGATTTCCGTCATCCTCCACCAGAACAGTTATGGAGTAGGTCTTTCGTGTTTCAAAGTCCAGTACACAGTGATGACCTCCAATGGTGTAGCATCGTGGGTCAGAGACTGCCGCCAACTGGATGTATAAAATGTACATGAAAGCTAAATGTGTAAACGAAAATTGAACAGGCTTGCATTAATGCAAGATGCGTATTGTCGTAGTCATTGCAGAATTGCAGAAGAACGAAAATAATCTTGTTTTAAAGGCATGCAATTACAGTTTGTTGACATATTTCATGGTCAATAGTATTTATCTAAAAGTATATGTACATTTGATTTGTCTACATAAGCATATTGGGCAACAAACTACATTTTCCGCACGTCCCATTGTTTTAAAATATTTTCATATTTTTATTTATTTAATTAAAAAAATTTGATCTCATGATAAAAAATCCAAACATTCGACACTAATTTAAGCATACCTGGACACAAGTCTTGTTGTTTTTCTTGGTGAGGATGAACCTCTTCTTTGAGGAGCTGATCAAGAAGACAGACATGGTCTGACCTGGGTCATCGTCTACAATCTCCAGACAGCCGACATCAGTACCCTCCCTACTGTTCTCTGGGATGGAGTCTGGCACCAGCTGTGTGATGATAATGATGATATTTAAATGATAATAGTAGTAATAATAATGATAATAATAATTACAATGATGATATTAAATGATAATAGTAGTAATAATAATAATAATAATAATAATAATTACAATGATGATAATGATATTTAAATGATAATAGTAGTAATATTAATGATAATAATAATTACAATGATGATAATGATAATAACAACAGGGATTGAAATTAACACTAGTCCTCTAGCCTGGACCATTTCTCACAATGCTAAAGGTATCCTCCGGACCATTTCTCACAATGCTAAAGGTATCCTCCGGACCATTTCTCACAATGCTAAAGGTATCCTAAGGACTAGTAGAAATTCATAACATTTGTTATTTGTATCACTATTTGGACTGGACTAGTAAGTTTTAAAGTTAGTTTCTATCACTTTAACAACTATAATAATAATAATATTAATGATAATGAGTAGTACAAACCTTAGCCGATCTTGGTGGATCATTGGCATTAAGCACGGTAAGTTGAAATACATGGACAACGTACTCGCCATCTCGATCTGTTGACTTGATCGTCACATTAAATCTAGAAAATAGAAACATAAAACATCTATAAAACCTCCACCTCACTTCTCTAATTATTTACTTCATTTTTCTTTTAAAAATTAATTGGTGTTTAGAGCCGTTTTCAAGATCTGCACATTCATATTGCGCCAAATCCATACATGGAAGCGTTCTCATTATCATGTGACAATAAATATGTTGAACTCACTTTCTTGTCAACGCATTTTCGTAGCTCACTTGTCCTTTGAGACACAGTTTGTTGTCTTTGATCGTGACGAGACCGCTGACATCCTTGGCCAGTGTGTATGTGTGGTGGTCGTATGGTTCATTGTCCACTCGAGTTGTCAGCGCAGCGAAACATGTTCCCACTGGCCAGTTCTCATCTATTTCAGTCGAATTAGCATCTATCTGGAAATTTTTATTTCAGAATTGACAGAAAATAATATTTTTGTATTTTTCTTTTATTTGGGTGTAGTCATCAGAAAGGTAACATTCATGAGTGAATATGGAGTTTAACATCACTGCGGGAATCTTTCACCCATTTACGACAATGTAGCATTCACAAATATTGATTCTGGGCTCCTGGGACAGAATTTGAACCTGAGGCAGAAAATAACGACTGTTATGATCTATATACTACCGTCAGAAAATAAGGGAACGATACTGATATTCCTATAAGGAACACATTAAAACACTAACACATAAAGTGGTATTTCTCATAACTGAGTAAATTAATTGTAATGAAATGTTCAACCCAAGTGCGAAAATGCATGGGCAATACCATATTTTACGTACATGCACGTGTCTTATTGGGTTGTTTAACGGTGGCACTTTGAATTTGCCTATACTAAAAGTGTTACCTTATTTTCTGTTGGTAGTATATTAAGAAAATTCCTTGGGGCATATTCAACATCTGGAATTGTTTTATTATTCTCCAGCTGCCCACAGCGATTATTTATTTATTTCTATTAAATGTTTGATTTGTTGTTTCACGTCACTGCGAGATATTTCTACTAAATGTTCGTCTGTTTGCCATCATGCCACAAGGAGACACGTATACGTAAGCCGAGCATCACATACAGTCTTGACATTCCCTAACTTCCATCGTCACCTTGACAACCATGTACCAACAACTCCAAACACCACAGGGCGATAAAGTGTCCCCAAAATACGCCAGTTCTTCATTCCTCAGATGACTTGCTACAAAAGCATGTCGTGGAATCTGTATCTATGTCTTACATAATACATCTAATATTTTTTTCTCTAAAATAATTCGCCATCTTGACCGACGATTGCCTCTTCCTCTCGTCCTTTTCAGTTTATTCGCGTTCATTTGTTCAACGTGCGTGGAGTTATCCTTCTTTGATTGGCGAGGGGAGCTCATTGCCACACGTACACAGACAGGTGCGTCATAATATACAGAGTTACCTAACCCAACAAACACAGCAGGTGTCTCCTCATACCGCGAGATCCACAGTAACTTGGAGCCACCCGTGCACCACAAAAGCGTATGATGATACATAAACACAAACACATGAGGCATATTCCTGGCCGAAGTCTCGCACTCGTTCCTACGGAGTTCCCAGGGGGATGCCATCAATTATCTTAGCGCAAACTCCTCCGCCAGAATTGCGATCATTACTCAAAATATTTTTTGTCAAAAAATCCAAATGGATAGGAGATTATGGATGTATCATTGGCTTATATGGTGGCTATCACTTCATAAATAGATATATTAATGCTATCGTAAAGATTTTCATATTTTTTTGTTACTGGGAGATTTTCAGTTTCCAACAAAGATCATAAATGTGCGTGAATCTCATATGAGCTAACGTAATGAGATTATAACTTGATCATCATTAAAAAGCATGCAATATATTTTGAGAGATATTTTGATGCAACTATTGTCCATAAAACGTTGGGTTTTTTTAAAAGAAGTTTCTATCCAAAATGAAAGCAAAATTCTAAAGCTTTTTATTATTATTTTTAACAGATGATGAAACATCATATTCACTCCTCATTGCAGTAAATTCTTATACATGTATGTAATAAATGGATACTGCTATTTAGTCTAATAATGCGATATCTATGAAATGATAATAATTTTCAATAGAAAGAAGTGCATTGTATATTATAGTATTTGAGCTTTGAATACTGCAGAGATGCACCATGTCAACATGAAAGGGGGCGTATATTTACGCCAGACGTAAAGCACAGATTTATATGTTCTCCATGTTTTACGTCCTGATATATGTCTGGCGTAAATGTACACTCCTTTCATGAAACGCCGGCCTGGTGAGTAAAATAGTGAATTTGATCATCTGATGAATGGAGAAGTCCTTTAAAAAAACTTGTCCACCAAAGATTGCAACTGATCCGCACGCGCGTGTTTACGAGACGAGTACATGGTGTTTGTCAAGGTGCGGATCAACCTATACTGCAAGGGTGACGGCACATGTGCACGGAATCACCACGGAAACTTGCCCCCTACACCATGTTCAAGACCTTCCTGACTACCGTAATCTCGAAATTAGTTCTGCCAAGTTACGTCCACGAATCCTTGAAGATATACGCGATACCTGCCACACATCAGCTGATAAATGTGGACGTTTCTCTGCTAATTCATGTTTCCGTTCATCACGGACGAGATACCAAGTGACAGCTTTGCTTGAAATAGAACAGATCCAATTAATGGAACCATTGACTATAATCTATGATGTAACAGCGGATCAACGTTTTGTAATTGTTAATCGTACATAAACGTGTTTTCATGACGATTAAAATAAAATGCCAAAACAATAACAATAAAAATATTTAAATAATAATAAAAAAATACATAAAATGTCCTTAGTATTTGTAATGATTTTTCTCAAAGTTTGCAATTATCTGTCAATGTATTGATCTAAAATCAAAATTATTTACTAGGTATATATTGAAAATAAGTTTTAATACAAATTAGAAAGTTGGAAACTAATTATACTGGAAATAAGGTTGAATACAATTTTGAAAGTTTGAAGCTGAAAACTTTATTTCTTTAAAAAATGTTTTTGGCTAGAACATATGCACGATACTCATGTCTAATAGCATAATTATGTCATATCTGAGTTCATGGGAGAGTAGGAACCATTCAAATACCAATCTCGTGGAATGGATCACAAAAATGACGGCTGAATGGATGAGGTGCATATAGGAAGTGACTATTAACTTATAAAACAATTGCAGATAAATATAAAAATCAATATAAAAAGTTCAACAAGTGCTCTCAAAGTCTAGGTGGCATACAACAGTATGTCAAAATGGCGTACTTAGATGAAATCTTAATATTTGATAGATTTCCCCAAGAGAATCTCTTGGCATTGCAACTCATTCTAAGCTCTTTTTAATGAGGTCTACAATTTTTATCGTTGCAAAATATTTCTTAATGTGCTGCCTAAATTCAAGATATTACAATAACTAATTTGTCATTGTGTAATTACTTTATGAATATCAACAGAAATGAAATATGTTGCACAATTGTCATTTTGCAATGGAATAATCTGAGGGCCTATTCTCAAAACGTACTTACTTAAGATTGTCTTACGATCGTAAGAACGTTTCAAGAATCAATTCTTTGGAGCTTTGAAGTAGACATTTAGGGATTTAGGGAGGTAGTAATTATTATTTAAAAAACTATATTATTGCTAAAAATTCAATACATTAATGGCAAAAATTCAATTGAAAAATTAATTTGCATATACAAATTTGCATGCTTTTCATTTAACTCTTCAACAGAATGATGAAATGCAGCATGACAACATTGGAACAGTTTTCTATATAATGGACACCCAGTGTTGATAGTGTGGTCTATTTTTAAATGGGCCAACATCAAACACAATATTGTTCCTTTGAAAACAGTATTTTGAATATGATCTGTTTCTATGAGTAGTATTCAACAATGAAATTGGTGACGCAATAATAACAGCAGTGTAAGTGAAATTTTCTGTAAAGAGTATTTATAAGGATTTTTACTTTTTACTTTTACTTTTTGTTGTTCAGTGCCATTGAGTACCGTAGCTAGTCTAGATCCTAGGCACTTTACAAATTACTTAATATTTTATTTTATTTCCTATTTATATTTCTCTGCCCATGTTCTAACAACAGCCTACCAAAGATTGATACAGAAAAAAAGGTTTGTCCGAACTGGAACCCTCAACTTGAACTCCTTAGAGATAAAATTTCATGTTCCTTTGACCCAATTCAAACTGATGGGTACTGTTTTACATCATCTGGAGAGAGAAAAAAACCTGAATTGCTTCATGGATCCAACAGGAAGTAGACCTGAGGTTAAAGTTACGGTGAGGACAGTTCTATCATTATCTGTCTACCCAATGGACCCAGTGTGTACAGAAAGGATGTAAACCACGTGAGGCATTCCTTGTAAGTTTTATTGGATCGGACATTTCAGACTGTATCTACTGTGGTGGTGCATGCAAGGGATCTGAACTGATAGAGAGAAAACATGGCCGCCTGACATGATACTACTAGTCAGGCAACTAGCTCCCAGACAGACATCTTCAGATAGCTTCCTTGCACTTACATGTGTTTCATTCATTCCTATCTTGATAAGACTTGATTTCAGCGCTCTTGAGTTTCTATCTCTGAATGATCATTCTTACTATCAATGCCTCCAGAATATTTCCACGTTTGTAAAGAGCATGTCTAAGATAGTTCCTGCAATACTACTATACAGATTATTGGCTATAATCTTATCCTGAAAAACTTTCATAAATCTTCTAGGTATATGCCTATCGTAGATAACCTATTTGAAATATATCTGATCTCAACAAATACTATCTGCCTTGCTGAGCCAATATTATTTGATATACGGCAGGATGTGTGTATAGCATGACCCATAATTTATGTTACACCGGTTAAGAAATGTTATTGGCTGCTATATCAAATCTTAACAATTTTGACATCCTGTCTCTTCTATCAAAGTCTAAACTACATTCATCTTGGGTGTAATACAGTAGACCCAGACATATACTGTAGATATCTCGAGACAAATTCACTGTATCTCTACGCAATGAATCATACTGTTTTCCTAATAACTAATGTCAATATTGTGTACAGTAATCCATCTTCTTAATTGGTTTCTATAAGGACACAAAGTTTTTGACTTATGGATAGATAATGAGATATTTAACGGAGTGTACCTTTTTGGACAATACTTAAAATACCATTACCGTAAGTATTATTAGAAAATAAGTATAATGTAATGGAAGTCGCGTAATGGAGGTCGTTACATATACTCTATTTCTTAAACTGTTTCTGATGATATGAAGGCAACCAAACTGAGACACATCCCAGTAGATTAAGTCCATATGACATGAATTATTTCACCCACTGATACAGCAATGTCAAAGAATCTACGTGACATGTCAAACACTGCACCCTGTTTTTAAGGTCTTCAGGGACATTACTACCAAACCTGATCTACATGTGGCATGAGCCCAAGTGAATGGTTTACTACCAGTGTTCTACCTTCTGTATATACAGTATCTGGACCTAAATGATTGGACCAGTGGATTTGTCCTGGATTGTCCTGAATAGGCTGTGGTTCATCCTTAAATGTTCTTGATACTGTGATTTGTCATTGACTGTCTTTGATAGTCTGTGGTTTGTCCTGGTTTGTCTTTGCTAGTCTGTGGTTTGTCTTGAATAGTCTGTTGTTTGTCCTGGATGGTCCTTGATTCTGCTGTAATTTGTCATAGTCTTTGCTAGGCTGTGGTTTGTCCTGGTTTGTCTTTGCTAATCTGTGGTTTGTCTTGAATAGGCTGTTGTTTGTCCTGGATGGTCCTTGATTCTGCTTTAATTTGTCATTGTCTTTGCTAGGCTGTGGTTTGTCCTGGTTTGTCTTTGATAGTCTGTGGTTTGTCTTGAATAGTCTGTTGTTTTTCCTGGATGGTCCTTGATTCTGCTTTAATTTATCATTGTCTTTGCTAGGCTGTGGTTTGTCATCGATTGTCCTTGATTGACTCTGGTCTGTCCAGGATTGTCCTGAATAAGCTGGAGTTGACTGAGGTATCGGGAGGCAGGTGGTGTTGGAGATTGTCCAGATCTTCCAGGGAAAGGATCAAGGCTATCATCGCCTTACACACCCACCCAAGACACTGCCACCCCACACAACCCTACCCTCCTTGTCCGCCCTACCCCTTCACAGGGCAATCAGCCTCCACCCACCACCCTATAGAGGTAAGCGATCACCTGGCCAGCCCAGTATGGGCAGATCTTTGCGTAATTCGTTGGACGTCTGGAATCTCATCCAGGTGATAAACTGCACACCGATTGTTACCTGGTTGATATAATTAGAACATGATACACGGAACCTGCAAATTCGGCCAGGCGTGTAATCTCCGTTCTCCCGTACATTTGACAACAATCCTCATCAATAAAGTACATTTTTCTATTGGTCATAATTACCCTGTCCGGCTTCGGTTTAACCTAGGCCAGCCGGACAAGGCCAATTTGACATTTCGGTATTAGGGACGAAAAATATAGGCCTCACAAATTTAATCAGAACAATTTCACCATTGACAAAGGGTTATATTTTAGACTTAGTGCTAAAGCTCTAGATGAGATGAAAGCCCCCACCAACTAAAGACATTAGGATTGGACAGTAATTCAAGGTATTAACACTTGGACTGCAAATCACAGACGTCAGCTGATTAAATCGCAGTCCGGTTTTTGGACAGTTACTGGACACGGCGTGCTGTCTTCAAGCCAGATAAACCATCTGACCTCTGGGTTGAGGAGTTTGACCCCCTCTGATGTGACAAAGTCTGTTTATTTCCATGTCGTTCCTGTCACTGTATACTGAACATCAAACACAGGTCTATGTCAGAAGACATTAACACCGAAGATTAAAAGAACAATATTCATAGAAAATAATATTGATGAAAAAACATATTCAGATAGCATAGACAGTTTGCAATAAAATACTGTCAAATAATTGTTAATAAATTGCCAAAGAATATCACTGAATAATGTATATATATATATATATTTATTTTATTAGAGTTTGAGCCGCTTTGTATAAAAAAAATGCACAATGATGTATTTCAATTGAAAGGTCACCATCTTCCTTTACTTTTCCTAGCATACCATACTTTTATTAAAACATCTGAATAATTTCTCTTTCCGATATTATGTCTCAGATATTCATCTAATATACAGGATCATTCATTATTATCTCAAACATATCCAATGTCAACAGACTGTATTTTCAATTTCAGGGTAACTTCATTAAAATGAAATCCAATTCTGTTTGTCACACCCTCAGAACCTTCCCCAATAGTGGGGGGATTATAGGGATTTAGGATTAGGGAATAGTGGTGGTGGGAAAATGGAGGTGTAGGTGGGAAATTAATGATGAAAGGAACTTTAAAGTAATTTATCACCCAAAAATCGAGTTTGAACCTGAATAAGATGTTTTCCATAATTAAATATTAGTATCAAATTTTGAAACAGCTGTGTCTTTAAGCATAGGTTGCGATTGCAAGATGATTGTTGGTAAAGCAGCATTCTTTGTCATGGTGTTTGTGAAAGGTTTGTGAGGGGTGGTCGGGATGGGGTGGGGGTGGGATGGTGAAGGGTGGTGGTGGTGGTGGTTGTGGTTCTGTTGTGGTGGAGGGAAGTTTGATGTGAGTCAATATTATGGGATGGGGTGTAGGGATGTGTGTATGTTGGATATGGTGTGTGTATGTATGTGTATGTGTGTGTATATTTGTTTGGGTGTCTCTGTGTGTGTGTGTATATGTGTGTGTGTGTCTGTGTGTGTGTGTGTGTGTGTCTATGTGTGTGTGTGTGTCTATGTGTGTGTGTGTG
>JAUTBZ010142351.1:0-12657 GCA_032361785.1 Lepetodrilus galriftensis | reverse complement strand
ACCCATCAAAACAATGACGCACCCCCCCCCTTCCCAGCAGATAGTGTTAAATTAACTCATATTTAAAGCTACAATGACTGGAAATGTGTATTTGAAACCTATACAAACAAGACATTGCTTACATCTCATTTAATATTAAGATGACAATATTACATTAGATATCTAGTGTATTAAAGTTACAAGGAATTTAATTAATTTAATATATTTTAAAAGATATTTGTTGGTACATAGATCAGTATTTTTTTAGAATGTATTTGTAGGTTATTCCAACCCAGGGAACATATATACACAGCCTGGGTATGGGTAAGGAGTATAGATGGGGTTTTTTAAAAATCTAATGTATGATATTTATCCCATAGAAGATCCAATGGACTGTTTTTCCGTAACATAAGTAATTAATTTGGTCTGGCCTAATGTCATAAATAAATTATTTACATTAAACAATGCATGCACTGAACATGCTGCCAAATAATAATTTCATAACAGAATCTAATACCATCTTGACAAAATGTAATATCATCATGACAGAATTCATATCATCATGGAAGAATAAATATAATCATGACAGAATTCATATCATCATGACAGAATTCAATATCAATATGACAGAAGTCATAGAATCATGGAATAATTCATATAATCATGACATAATTCATATCATCATGGACAATTTTAATATCTTCATGACCAAATTTAATATAATCATGACAGAATTAAATATCATCATAACAGAATGTAATACTTCATGATGGAATAATGTATCAACATGGCTACTATACAACAATTGTAGATGAGTAGTTCTTAGTAAATAACAATCAACTTTGGTAACAATGTACTCAACAACACTTTAGAAAAGTATAAAATATAATACAAGCAATTTGCACTACCAAATATGGTGTGCCTTAAGATACATGTATATATGGATAAAGTTTAATGTCTTGCTATAGGCTAAATGTGTGCCAAGTTCCGTGCATCTTACACTAAACCAAGAGTCCTCGTACTTTAACCATAATATTTCAGGGAAAAACTATACTACATGTATAATACACTATATATAGGGGTAGACCATACTCTATCCAGTAATTATATTTATTTAATTAGTTCAGTTCGGAGGATGTATTCCACATTTAAAACCAAAACTAATTATACACTGTACAAATCATCATCTATATACTAGTAGACCATACTCTATCCAGTAATTATATTTATTTAATTACTAGTACGGTAGTTCAGTTCGGAGGATGTATTCCACATTTAAAACCAAAACTAATTATACACTGTACAAATCATCATCTATCTTCTAACAAGAAAAATGCCATAATAATGTACAAGTTGTCGAAAAATAGGTTTTTTTTGGTGAACACATTTATCCATTCATGCCATTACATATTTTACTTTCTATTTCCATTTGAAATCAATTGCAGTCAATGCAAAATACTAGATATTAAAGTGAAAGAAAAGTGAGAGAGAGAAAAAAGCATTAATAATTTGCTTTTCACATTAAATATTTTGACATATGCATATAAATATATCTTGTTCAATATTAACTTGGACTTGTCAATTTCATAGAAACAGACATTCCATGTTAACCCTGTCCATTTTAACCTTGTTCAATCTGCAGGCTCACAATTAACCCAGCAGAAAGAGGGTTAAGGGTAAAATAATAATACTGTCTGTATTGTGCACAGGTCAGGCCCAGAAATTACAGAAAAAATTCTGAGTACAAAAAGTCAAACTCATATTCAACTCGAGGTTTTGTTCACAATGTAACATTTGAGCTTGAGCAAGAAATCGTACTCAGAAAGTTTCGTAATCTCGCATTGGAATTATAGTGGCTGTATATTCCTGATGTGTCCAAATGTGCATACTATATGATACAAAATGAATATCTGGAGACATGGCAAAATACAATTGTGATTTCAGTGGAAAAAAACACTGTTGCTTCAAGCCAGGTCCAGGGTAAATACATCGACCCCTGGGTAAATACATCGACCCCTGGGTAAATACATCAGCAGATTTCAGCAGATCCACAGAAAAATTGACATGCCTGGAATCCCTGGATATGGAACTGCTAGAATGGTTTGGCACCAATAGTCAATGATTGTTCGTCTACATTACACCCAATGCAAAAAACACCACATTGTTTAACCATTTTCCTGTTGGTGGTACAGTGGTCCCTTTATATAACGCCCTTCGATGCACCGCAGATTCGGATACAACGCGGGGTCCTACGTGGACCCCATTTAAAAAATATATATATATATTTTCTTTTTTTTTCTTCTCAAAAATTGTTTTTTTTCCTTTTTTTTCTCCAATCATATTCATTGATATAACGCGGGTCTTATAACGCGGGTGGCATGTCATGGATCCCAAATTCAGCGTTATATCGAGGGAGCACTGTAATCAGAAATGCCCCAATTGAGAAAGAACATTTCTTTTATTTATCCAGGAGATAGTTAAAATGTAAAATGCTGTGAAAACACTGTCTTCTTTGAATACATTTCTTAAAGATGGACCATAACATGAAACAAATAATGATACAGAATTGCATGAAGAAATTTGGTGGTTTTGTCTCGCATGGTGATATACAGTTCCTAGATGGTAATACAAAGTTAAAAGTCCGTCGGTACATCTTCAAAGTTGACCTCGATGGCGAAGTTTTCCCGAAATACAGTCCAGACTTTTTTCTTGTGAGGATTATCAATCTCGCTTCGAACCATGCGTAGCCTGAAATATCGAAATATCAAGAGTTGGGGAAAGAATGGAGAAACAAGTGAATTCTTACGAATAGTGGTGAGCTGGAAAAACTATAAGCAGAGTGTTCAATATGGGCAAACCGCAAATGCTATTGAACTTAATTTCTCAATCGTTCAGTTTATTAAATACAGTTATTGAATATGTAAAACATGTCCGTTATTTTTTTAAAATATACTCACTTGTGATCTTCTATAAATGATGTGTTAAACCAAAAGTAAAATGGACACTTGTCGTAGCCATTTGGTACTCGTGGCTGCAACAGATAGATATAAACATTAGTTTTCTATCAACAGAGAAAAACATTAACATAAAGAAAAAATAATGCATGTATATTTGCATGAAAATAACTTTTATGGGAGCAATACACCACATTTTGTTAAAGGGAAATAACTCTATTATTCACATTTGTAAGAAAAACAAATTTAAAAAGTCATACATTTTCATGAAAATGTATCTTTTATAAAAGCAATCTGCCACAATATAAGAACTAAACAGAAGAGTGTAATTTTGTATCAAGGGAAGTAACTCTATGGGCTACTCACATTTGAGGAATGGAACATGACCTTGATGTCACCTTCAAGACGTGGACTGTTCTCCAGGTTAATAACAATGCTGTCACTGTCTGTGTATTTCATCAACTGTCAGAAGGGAAAGTATTGATTAGGATTAGGATTAGGATTAGGATTATGTTGGAAAACCGTACAGTCAGATTGATGTGCATTCTCCCAAGGGAGTTGAGAAGGAAACTGTGCACACAGATCCCTATCGATAACAATAATATTGGCCACTTCTAAAGTGTATTTATTATGCCACATACGGTATGTGACAGCATACTGGGGCAACTAGTTAACACTTTGAGGGTTTATCTGGCACATTTTAATGTTATTACATATGTATTATTATTATTATTATTTTTTTTATTATTATTAATATAATTATTATTAGTATATTATATTATTATCGTCATTGAGGTGTTATGTATGGGGCCATTGTAAATATAGAGTATGACCTGTTTTTAAAAGGTACTACGATAGTAAATGTCATTTAATATTTAATAAAGTTACAATGACTTTGTGAGGTCATACTGACCTGGCAATTGACCCCCGTTTCTAAGTTGCACTCGTAAATTAACAAGCTATCGGCTCGGATGTCCATTGACAGATCACTTCCATCTCCGTTACCAACACCTGGAATAAAGTATTGCATACAGTTGGCTCATTGTAATAGTTTTGACAGAAAACATCAACACACAAGTATGATTTATCATAGCTAAATGTTGCATAAGGAATATTTCTACCCTATGCGATAAAAAAAATCTGCTGTATGTATATTCATTACAATTAATCTTCTCACTGCTGAATAAAATCAAAGTGTTCTATTTCTGCATGTGATTGGGCAAGTTAACTCGCCTTCAGCAGGGAGAGGGTTAAAGGATAATTATGTCATTATTTTAATAATCATACAAAAGAACTTGTGTTATATTTTCTAAAATTAAAAAAAAAAATGTTTGTGGTACATGAATGAATGAGTGAGGTACATATATATGAATGAGTGAGTGAGATAATTATTGTTTTACGTCACAGCAGGAATCGTTTACCCATGCATGATAACATAATAGTAATTTCTCAGAAGTATAATGAGTTAAAACATGGTTCTAGTCCCGAGATTACGCAACATTTTGAATACGATTTCATGCTCAAGCTCAAATTTAATACGGGGATTTGTGAACAAAACAGAGTTTACCATGAAATTGTACTCAAAAAAGGTATCGTAATGTTAAGCCTAATGTACCAGAATACATACCCGCTATGCCCTCGACTTTGACGGATGTAATCTTCATATATTTCTTCGGAGGCAACTGTCGATTGGCAATCTTTATTTTCTCGTAATAATCAACATATCGACTCTGAAAATGAGAGAATAAATTAATATAATCATTTATAATATTACCGTACCGTGCAGTTGTAGACATTATTAAGTTTTAATATTATTAATGATTTATTTGGCTTCAGTCACTGCACTACCATTTGTCAAAACCAAAACCTCACCCTAACCAACAAATAAAAATAAAACATGAATAATCCTTTTAAGTTTACGTAACAAAGGATCAACGTCATACCTGACTCGGTGTCTCCACGCCTTGGAATGCTTTGCCCACGCTCAGATCTGTCCGCCTGTCTCCGAAGTATGTCAAACTTTGCTGAAATAAATTTAAATAAAATGAAAATTTAAATAATGTCCTTGTCCATCGAAACGCTGGTCAGCAGGCAAGAGCTTAACTCTCTCCCTGCTGGATTTGATGCAGCACTGCTCTTTAGGGCATCCAGTTGCCTACAGCATGGATAGGGTTAACCAAGCATACAGGTCCCAGTTCCACAAAACGATCGTGAGTGAGAGAGAGTGTGATTATGGAGGTTAACGTTGCTGCATGAATCTTTCACACATTTGCAACGATACAGAACAATGAATTAGACTCTCGTACGATATAGCATATGATCGTTCCGTGGAACGGGCGACAAATGTCTTATGGTTTAGCTGTATTGACCATGGGAGACAACCATGCCCAAAACATGTGAACCCAACGGGAAATGTTAGAAATTATCTCCCTTTGTATGGAGGATAAAGATTATTCTAGTCTCGTCATCCTTGGAACTAGGTTGAAGGATTATGTTTGCATTTAATACAGGATTTGACATCTAAATCAGATTTGACCTCTTGACTAGATTTGACCTCTCACCTCAGAATCTTCAAAGAGTCCGCAGTCGATGAGCCACGTGCAGATCATGGTTCCAGTCCGACCTTTGCCCCCTTTACAGTGGATCGCGATGACATTGCGAACGTCAGCGGACATCCAAGTCCGAACATCATCAGTAAAGGTCAACATGTCCCTAGAAAAACAATAAAAATTGTATTATTTAATCCCATGGAAATATTAAATATTGAAGCATGATCAATCTACTTATTGGACTTCCATATCAGAGTGAACCTACAATACTGTATACCGGGAAATGTTCATGGGAGGTGATTCTCGTGGTATTCAAGTGTAACACATTGACCTCGAAATTATTTTAGCATCAAAAGTTATCCCATTCCGACAGGTTCAACAATATTGTTTGTATGTGACTGTGCGTGTAAGCATGATGTAAATATCTAGTTGGGACTTGCGCAGTTGTGTGAAAGTACAATCTGTACATTATAAATGCATGAATAATGACATTTCGATACCATAACTGAGACACTGGCTAAGACTTGCAAATTGCATTCATCAGGTCATAAATAGGGACACAAAGATATAAAGGGTCATGGCAAACAGTGTCACCCACCTCATTATACAACGATGAAGAGATTAATCTGTTAACATAATTGCACCTTATCGCCACGATCAATTGGATTACGATGGCAAGGTAGCACATGTACCCTAAATATTTAATTAGTAGAAGTTATACTAGATAGATGTAATTTTGTTAATACAAAAACATGAGAACCTCGAAAACAAGAATCTTTGAAACCTCTTTGTGTCTCCGACCACGAAAGATTTGCACCTCAAAATGTTCCCGGTATACGGTAGTACCAAAATAATGTATGCACTTGAAGTGGACTACCAATCTGAAAATCTCTTACTCAAGTCTAGGCACATTGTGGTCATCGATGTAAACTCGACGGACATTGTTGAAAAATAAGGTCTCATCATAATCTCGTTCACCTGAAATACGAATAAAAATAAAAACACATAAACATTAGAAATAGAAAAATGATGTATTAGTAGGAAATATATTTGTCTATTTGAGTACATGTCTCGACCATAAATTACAAATAATTTTTAAATAATATGCAAGAAAAGATATCGCAATATTGACAAACCAATATTACCGGCAAGGTAAAACATTATTTTAGCAAAAAATAATGGACCAATATCAGTCGTTACTAATTACTTACTACATAAGTTGTATATTCTGTAATGTTCAGGATGTTTGGTATTGAAGAATCTGGCAACTTCCTGCAAAATAAATGTAATTAAATATTTTTAGAAAATGAAATACTAGTATATTAATTTCTATATTCTCTTTTAAACAATTTAACAATTCATAGTTTCTCTTACAATTACTGTTGAATATTTCCCATTTTACTATATTTAGTATTTTGTTTTGTTTATTTGAAAGAAATTATTAAATATAATTAATATTCTTACCCTGATTGGATTTCTATAAAAAGCCATCACTCCTTTTGATGGGAAGGACATAGCTATGACCCGCTCTGAAAAAGATATATACAACTGCACTGCCATGGTACAGACAGCGCATCCCATCATGGTCGCATCAGTAGGGGGCTGCTCCTTTCTAGCTGTTCTGTCTGTACTTTCTGTCCGACGCATGCAGTTAAAGAGGATCAACACCACACAGTGTAACTGCACATGCAGACAGAACAGCTAGAAAGGAGCAGCCCCTAAGACAACTTCTGTGAACATTTATCCTGGGCTCCTGGGACAGGATTTGAACCTGGTATGGGACCTTTGGCTCTGAAGTCCAAACATTCTACCATTGCACTACCACCTACCCCCTGTCAATCTCACCCACACTGTCAATCTCACCCACCCCTGTCAATCTCACCCACACTCTGTCAATCTCACCCACACTGTCAATCTCACCCACACTGTCAATCTCACCCACACTCTGTCAATCTCACCTACACTGCCAATCTCACCCACACACTGTCAATCTCACCAACACTCTGTCAATCTCACCCACACACTGTTAATCTGCCAAGATGTTAGCAAGGATAGATAACTCATTTAACATTTATACTTCATTAGCACATATAATTACCTGTAATATAACAAAGGTCAAGGTCAAAGCCATCTTTTTGGTATCGTCGTTTATTTTGCGAGACGACATGTCGCGTTGCCCTGGTGACCTGCCGATGCTGCACGACCATGAAGTAAACAATCCTGGCAATCCGGATGATTCGGAAGACTCGGCCGACCACGACCAACCTGGAGAAGTAACACACAAAGTAGCATCCAAAGTATATTTAGTAACATGCAAAGTAATATCCAAAGTAACATGCAAAGTAATATCCAAAGTAACATTAAAGTAACAAACAAGGTAACAAGTAACATCCAAAGTAACATACAAAGTAACTTCCAAAGTAACATCCAAAATAACTCACAAAATAACATCAAAAGTAATATTAAAAGTAGCGTACAGAGTACAGTGCTCTCTCGATATAACTCCTTTCGATGCACTGCGGATTCGGATACAACGTGGGGTCCAACGTGGACCCCATTTAAAAAATATTAAAAAATTTAAATATCTTTTATTTTTTTTCTCCAAAAACAATCTTTTTTTTATTTTCTTAATCCAGAACTTTATATTCTTTGGACCCCAACTTCAGTGTTATATCGAGGGAGCACTGTAACACATGAATTAACATCTAAAGTAACATCAATGATCAAAAGTAACATGTATAAGCTAATATCCAATATAAACATTGTTTCCAAAGTAACATTCAAAGTAAAAAATAATAATTTTAGATTAAAAATTATAAATCTAATTGTAACTACTGGTACATTGTTTAACTTTAGGTAAACTTACTTTGCATAATCCACATTGTTATCTTCGGTGCAGTTATTGTCACTTTCAATTGCTATGAACACCATGTCAATGATAAATGACACAAACACAATAAACATGTCCAATAAATCCCAGATATTGTAGAAAAATTCTTTTCTGAAAAAAAAAGAAAAAGGAATAATATTAAATATCAATTAAATTATTGTATTGATCCTTAGTTGTATTTTATATTTATATTTTACAAGTACCCGTTATGCTAATATTTTTTTATTTCAACTTTTCAAAATTGGCAAGAAAGGACAATATTTTAAGGCAAATCTTTTTCAAAGTGGCTAGAAAATCCAATATTCTAAAGCAAAACTTCTAAATTACCATGATTACATTGTATGAAAATTTAAATTAATATTCAAAATTCAAAAAGTGACCTAACAGGAAGGAATTTTGTCTACCGGGTATACAATTTCTCAGACGTCTCACCCTTGATAAAATATTCTGGCGCAGACTTCCAGAACAAACAGGGTGATGATGACGTGAGATATGATCTCCAGACCGTTATCCACGCGGGCGCAGGTGTTCCGCGACAGATCGACGACCACCAGGACGAAGTCTAGCACAATGAGGATGACCGTCAATCCTCGGAATATTATGTGCTCGACGACATTCTTTACATGAAACTGTAACTGTCTGAAAGAACATGAGAAAATGGTAAAATCAACATATTAAATTTAATATCAATAATATAAGATCAGTCAGATTTAATGCTGACGGAAAACTTTGCAAGTTGTATATATGAGCAAAATAATAATGACAAATGAAAAACTATAATTTGTTTGATTATTATTAATGTAAAATGCAGATTTAAACAAATATTAATTAAAAATACAGATTTCTTTTAATATTAATTAAAAATATAGATTTATTTTAATATTAATTAAAAATATAGATTTATTTTAATATTAATTTCAAATGCAGATACTTTGTATTTGATTTCAAAAGCAGATTTGTTTTTATCTAGACTAACTCGAGTGGTCCTCTCGCAGCGAATGGATTTCCTGCTGGATCGTCTACAAACTTATCCGGAAACGCCTCCTGCTGTTCAAACATGGACACGGAGTCGGCTTTGTGGATGGTCACCTGACTGTCGCCCAGGTTTTTCTGCTTCTCTGCATCGTCAATGTTTATCGAGATCTTGTCTGCACTTTCCCCATCGTTCACGAACCGTTCGTAGGTGGTGTTCATGATGAAGCGATCTCCGTGCTCGAAATAATCTAAAATAAAAATATAAAACAATTTTTTTTATTATTTTTATAAATTAATATTATGGTGTAAATCTAACATGAATATTTTTATAGTGTTATTTTTATTCTTATTTTTATATTGTTATGGTGTAAATTGTCGTGATCTAAAAATAGAAGATATGATCTATTAATGTCATTTATATGGCGAAAATTGTGGCGATTTAAACATAACACATTTTCCGCGATATTTCATGATAAAATTGTAGGACAATATGGGATAAAGCTGTGATTTGACAGAAATCATAGCTGATATAGATAAAGTAGGAACAATGATATACGCGGTATGGTGTATTCTAGTCTTCCAAAAAGGAAATTGAGGCTATCGTAGGGTTTGAAAACTTGTCTTTAGATCAAGTATATTATTCGGCCATTCCGTATATGTTACAAATCCATACATGAGATAACCTTTAAAACCATCAAAAACAAAATAATAATCTAAATTATATTTTCATTTATAAACACATTTGACATGTAAACTACGGTAAATGTGTACACATGTATGACATCATATCAGAATATTTATGGGAAGAAAAGAAAATATATGTTTTCACCATCAAACTCCGGTTATAAGTAGAATAAATGAAGTAATATTTTAATAAAAATACATTTGTGGTTTCAATGGTATGAAAATAAGTTGAGAAACAAAGACTTTCAGACGGCGAAACAGCATTCAAAAGGGGGTGTATCCTCAAAACTGGGTTATGAAACAATGAAAGTTTTACTCAAACAGCCTAGCTAGCGATGAAAGTGTACATGCCAGCTCGTAAATATTTAACTGGCTGCAGCAACGTGTTGAAATGAACATGTATACAGTATGCATATTTTAATAGCGAACCTGATCAACGAAAAGCTTTGATATTGACGTTTGCAACACCCATGTCTGTCAAGTGAACCATCAAGTTCAACAAAAGGTCAACTGTGAAAGGTCATTTGTAAACCTGGCGTTGATTGGTTAGTAATACTAAAAACTGTCCGTATGACAACTAATTAATACTTTTATGCGTGGTATATCGCGTTCAGTTAGAAATGTCAACTGACTCGATAAATCTGAAACATTCCATTATCGTAACTGGTATTAAAGAACCTAGTAGTTTTTGTGTGGTCATTGTTACTAAGTTCTGATTAAATATGCAACTTGAACTATAGTACTGGGATTTGTTCTTTCTTTTTAATATTCTTGTCCATGGGGTTATTTGACATTTTAAACAACAATAATGATCGCAAAATACTATTAATCATAATACCACCAACAATAACAAAAACAATAGCAATAATGACAATAACAACACTAATTAGTGTAAATAATAATAATAATAATAATAATAATAATAATAATAATAATAATAATAATAATAATAATAATAACAGAATATTTGTCTCATACATGTTTATGATTTTAAAATTATCGATCTACGCGTAGCCTATGCTATTATAACAAATACATTAAAATCACAGTGCTTACAATCAAGATATAAATTATTATTAAAATTAGATCTATAAGTACAAATATACTGAAGGGCAAAAGAAAGTATCCAACAACTGAAATTTATTAAATAATAAACCAGCGCACAATAAGGCAATGTTAGCAATGTTAACATAGGCTTTTCGTGCACAATACGATCATTGACGCGGGTTTGAGCAAGTCGAACATGTGATTCAACAGAACTCTGGTTGTAAAAGCATTTATAATTGAAAACAAACGTTAAAACATCTTAAACACACGCGCACACATGCGCGCACATGACCCAGCTGCCACATCCGAGATAGACACGGCATATTTATAATGGAAACGCACCATTGAAGTTAGTATGATGAATACTGGTGTTACATGCCGCGATACTCAGATAATCAGGATGTCTGAGTTTATGATGATGAGACTTGTGACCACTTTTGACCAATCGAGTGCGACTGCTATTCGACTTCGCCGTGGTCGACCGAATTTTCCCAAAAGGGAAAGCCGCCATTTTAGGCTTCTTCATTTCCGCAACCGATTTTGCTATTGTCAGTGACGTCATCAGCAAGAAAATTAGACATCGTCATCCATAGTAAGGCCTTTGTCATCAAACTCCTCGCAGCGGCATTCATAGTATGTAAATTAGCTGGTCCGAAACGAGGCTTACTTGTCATAGGCATCCGACCCTATTGTATATAATATTTTTCCTGAAGGACTACTTTGGCCAGACACAACAGCTTATAATCGAACGATATGCCTAAATGGTAGCCTATACTTACTATGTTTCAGATTTAGTCTTTGCAAGAAGATTACAAATTGTAGAGTGGAAACTAGACTTGATAATAGTTGATGTTTCTCTATTGAAAAAACAGTGTATAAAAAGAAACGCCTATACGTGTTTTTAAAGATCATCATTTTGGCTTCTTGCCTTACATCAAATATACAGGTCCATCAATTGTGATACTATGCCTTTAAGGCAAACATAAATAAAAATGTTGTTGTTTTAACAAATTAAACATCAAATAATATCTTACGTCTATTTCCATGTTTGAATAAATGTTTTTTTTAATGATTTCCTGATTGAAATAATGTATGTGCCTTTCTAAAATTCTGTGCAAGATCATGGAATTAAAATAACCTACTTTACAAGGAACATTGATACATGTACGTTTAGAATTTATATTGAAAAGGACATCGAGTAATAGCCCAAGTATGTGTAACAGTATGTAATGTAATACTACATCCGTTATATTAACCTTCTATAATGCTTGTCACTGGAGATGCCCTGATTAAAGCACTAAATTGTGCTTTATCCAACAGGGAGAGAGTTAACGTCATAAATGCATGGCACGGGTACGAGGCGTAACCTTTATTTCCATACAACATATAATTAATGTAGCCAGCAGCAGGTTGTGTCAAATACTATGTCATACCATGTATACGTATTGGTACGTTATGAAATAGCTTACAGCTGTACGCTTGGGCAATATTATGTAGGCCTATCTACACTGTATACATGTAGCCCTGTGTGTGTGTGTGTGTGTGTGTGTGTGTGTGTGTGCGTGTGTGTGTGTGTGTG
>JAUTBZ010142340.1:0-12658 GCA_032361785.1 Lepetodrilus galriftensis | reverse complement strand
TAATATTATTTGTACCATATACCACTGTGAGTGGTCACATGGAAAATAAAAAGTTGATATGTATGTGTGTGCGCGCGTGCGCGTGCGTGGGCGCGTGGGCGTGTGGGTGTGGGTGTGGGTGTGTATGTATATGATTATCATGTCTGGAAGCTTTCCTTTTCTTCTGTTCCGTTGACGTCAAATAAAAACATAAAGGTTACTGTCAAGTTTATGTGTTATTGAATGTGATAGACACCTGTTTATGCCAATCCTCTTGTATACAGGACTAATGTCTGTTCACATTAGCACCGGAAATAACCTTGACATCAATGTTAACGTTTGTATGATCATTGAACAGATTATTAGTCACACTTTTGTCAAGATAAAGTCTTGAGATTATGTTCATGAATACAATTTTATTTCCATATACTAATTAAAATGTGATCGGATTATCCTTCCCTTTAAGGTAACCTAGGATACCAACAAGTAATCAAATGTTTTCAAACTCATCTAATCATGATTTTTCCAAATTTAGATTTGATATGTAAGTCGATTAAATAATAACTTCTCGGGTTAATTAGGTACGATCCCCAGAAATTACGATTTCATACTCAAACTTAAATTGTATATGGCGATTTGTAAACAAAACTTAGAGTTGAGCATGGAATATTACTCAAAAAAACTTTCATAATCTCGGGATTTGGTGCTAAATACACCGTTAAAGTATTTATATGCATACAATTACGGTTTGTTAACATATTTCATGGTCAAATGCAAATGTACAAGCTATATTTTCCGCATGTCCCACTGGATTTCAATATTTTCATCAATAACATATTTGTTCTTTCCTCACGACAATAAATATAAACATTTTCCTTGAGTCACTACATACGAAAACGAACTAATCCCAATGTATGTGTTTCACTGTGACCCCAAGTCGTACGTGTACCACTTCGATTATGTCCCTTTGTAATGCAATAAGCAAAGAATAAGGTTGTCTACCGGAAGTCAATGCTGGAGCATCAAGCACAGTTCTATATGGTTTAAAACGAGCATAACTATCTGTAATTATATGCTTTTAAGTATGTACATTTTCTTGAAATAAAATACCAATGTATGTATACATCATAATGACTTGTATATCCATAATTTCCATGCAATATCGGAGAGCATTAATTTGTCCTTTCCCGTCTTTTAACTATAAAATCAAACTTAGATTCAGTAGGCCTACTTCTTTCTTTATGTGTGCCGAATTAGTTCCTACAATGAAGACATAAGGCATGAAGGGCCAGATACTCCAGTGGTCATTGCAGATGCATATCTTGTGCGTGCCAGCATAGCCAGCGATAGCAAACATTACTTCTTTCTGGCGTTTATCTTTATGATGTGGAGTGTAAGCAAGGATGATTAGAGGTAATGCTGGCTACAGCGGCAGTCAAGCCTGTGTTTAAAACCTCGTTGTGGGGGGCGATACGAGCCTAATCCATTACTATCAGCAGCGCAGGCAGATTATTACGTGAGGTTAGGGCTCTGAAAAGCAGCTTATGTTCGGATTCCCAGACCCGATAACCCAGCTTGTAATGGCCCATTATGTGAAGCTTTACTGGGGTGCTGGTGGCATCGGATCATGTATTCATGGATGCAATTCCACGTCTCAAATCAGAATTAATTACTGTCTCCTCCGCTGATATCTGATCGTTGTACTGGAAAATCAGTCGTTGGTTGTTCATAACCATAGCAACTTCAATGAAAATGCTCTCGTTATTGGTGTGATTGAAAGAAAAATATATATAACTAGAATTTCAACCAATTGCTTTCGACATCATGGCGCAAGACAGTCAAAGAACAAACTGTCTCTTCTTATTCATATCGATTGAGCGGCCTCTGTGATGTCCACGCACGTGACTACACAAGGATTAGATACGGTTCTAAACAGACACATGATTGCATACAAACACATTGGATACGGTATTTAAGAGTTTCCGTATTTCATATGCCCATCATATTTTGAATACTAGTCACACATTGACTCGCCAACGTGTATCGACAAAACCGATAAATGTCAAATCCAATGTATCGAGGTATGAATTGCTAATACATGTACATTAAAGTACACGTAGAGGAAAACAAAAAATAATAACTAACACAAAGAAAAGAATGGAGTAGGCAGTCATGCTCTTCACACCTTCTGGTTCCACCCCCACCGTTCCACCCATCTGCTTCAACACTGAACTCTGCTGTTTAACCCGACTCAGCCGACCAAAGCACTTCTGACTATTCTGTTTGGTACTTATATGCCACTGCCGTTGTTCATGGCACTTCACCTCTTCAACGATAACACGGTGTATAAGCGGATCATCTCAGGATTAGATATCGTTCATTCTTTATCAAAGAACATGACTTTACCCTCTTCAAAAACATCCGTCCTCGCCGCTGATATTCCCACCTGTTATCGCGAACCATCACATCCGGGTATTGTGGGTCAAGGGTCTGCGAGATCGGTCACGTGGTCGACTACTCCAAACACTGAAGAGCCCTCGCATGACATAGGAGGATTCGTTTCCCTCCTTAACCATTGACCATCTGTTCGGACGATTCTGAACCAAACAAGATCCGAGATATGAAAGATGAGAGCCTGTATACACAATGAAACCACCTCGCATTGTTTAGAGTTAGAGACGGGAAACGATTGACTGTTTTCTGAATTGCACTGCTCTAAGTAATTGGTTGCAGGGAGACAAAAACTGTTTCTAAAGTTATATATTATTGGACAGTGTATTCTATATTTCCAAATTAAACACCCATGTAAATATATTTTGATTGCAAGAGGTATACAGTACCTGTTTTTATATATCTACCTGGCTCATTTGGTCGCACTATTTTACAGCCAGCGTTAAAATGTATTATGCAGCTGATGATGTCGGAAATGGACCGGCGAAACGTTGCGTATCGAAAAACTATAGTTATGTATAGACCTTATTTGTTATTTATTTCATATGATAAACATGACTTCATAAACAATACGTACAGCAGGCGATGCAGTGAATGGTACGTATATATAGTAGTAGGTCTATATTCTTAACTTATTTATCAGATTAATAAAAGTAAATAAATTAAAGTATTTTTCGATAAAGTCAATATTGAATCAGAACGCCAAGGTGGTGAACTAGTCAGCAATCACGGTGAAGATATAACGCTGGGATATTTGGTATTCCTGCGAGCAGTCACTAAATCCTGAATATAATGAACAGTCCCCGGAGACGGCGACAATTACTTTGTTATAGAAGAAAGGGGATTTAGTGAGTTCCCAAGAGGCGATAATGACAAAACACACGAGCAGATGTTGCCCGGTTGTGCTGTAGGAATAGAGGCACGAACCGGGCAGTTGTCACAGGAAGTACTGGCATACGCGCGTGTGATCCCACCCGCCGGTTCTGGGCCCCGCCCCTATTTGTGCTCTGCTGCAAGACACCACAGCGCAACGTTGTCCCTACACGGAAATGTGACAATGTTTCGGGGTCGACGCAACCCCTTAAAACTGTCATCTGTATTCATCCTGTCACATGCAGAGATAATGACATTTTTGTCTCGCGAGATCGCGCCTCAACCGCATCCATTTAATCACCTAATTCCACTCCATCAACACAAGGCGTCGGCAAAAGAACCGGGGGAGAATTCCGAACATGAACTTTGAGAAGGGAGTATTTCGGAATACATTGTCTGGCTTTATTATTCAATAGTCTTCCCCCGAGAATGTCCGTTGATACAAGGTCGCACATACACTGGAAATACATACATTGCACGGTGAATAGGTCGCACATATATACACCAATATAGGATGTACATAGTCATACTATAGTTTGTCGTGACTATAAGAATAGTGTCCATTGTATTTAAAATTGTAATCATTCTTGGGAGTATATTGTTAAGTATGAAGGTACTGTTAGCTGTATTCTTCCCCAGCAATGCATGGTCACTGTTCTTGGCCATAGATATTTCACTACCATGGCTTCCTGGAAACAACGCATGTTTACAAACGGACGCAATGCTCACAACACTTATACCAGTGGATTTAGTAACTTGTTTACACAACGTTTTCGAAATTTATTGAATCCTCTCCATGCTGGAGGCAATCGGAAATGCCCAAAATAGCAGCATCTCGGTATAATCCGGCAGGGGATAGGGCTAATTCTAAGATATACCAGTTTAATGGACAAGGAGAAGAAAACAGTACATGCTTTCTTTCGATTTACATGTGCAGAATGAAACAGACATAGTAGACTATCTAATGTGCTATTGTCACGCCGCGTCATGTTTTGACATGGCCAGTTGCATATTTTATTATTTAGCCACAGTAAAGGTATTTAAATCGAATTTAATTTAGGTCTAAGTGGTCGTGTGAAAGTGATGCACTATTCAACACTTGTATATTGTGCTCGCGTGCCAGTCTCGTGAGATTCCACGATAGTTTTTGACAGAGCGGGTACCGATATGAAATTCCCTATCAATGATTAAACAGCAAGCTTGTCAGATTCCATCAAGCGATCGGCAACCTTCTCCCTTGGTATTTTATTTCCTCCTATCCAATCATATAGGACTGACACGGCTAATTAACGGTTCAGGGAAATGTGATCTCTTCGCAAAATAATACATGGCGCACGAGACGTATACACGCGTCACGTGACCGAGTGTGAACCCACGCGTGAAATAGACATGCTTGTCGTCTTCAGATTCCAAGAAGGTTCGCTGATCTTTATTGGTAAATTGGAAATGAAACCCTTTGGGACGGTGGCAGATAATAGTGTTAAGGAAGGGAGACAGTGGCCGTAATAAGATCTCACTCACACAATTGTACACAAAATGACGACAATTCTCCACGTATGCGGTTCAGAAGTGTTGGTGGCAGAAATGGAGAAATTGCAGGAAATTATTATTTTCTTCTGAAATTACAATTTACAAATTAATTTGAAAGTAGCTCTATTATCCATATGGCAATGCTGTTCTCTATTATCCCTTTCTAAGCAATGCCACTATTCTGACATTTTGGATTCTTTATTGAAAGTGTATATCTATGAATGGAAAACAAGTCTTGATCAATGAAAGACTATTGATTTGATGTATAACACGGGTTCCTACAGCATGAATGCAATTACTTCTTATCGATGCTTTCCAAGCCCTTTCACCATTTAAAAAAAAGTGTTAGGGCTCTTCAACGTTATCTTTGTTATTTTGGTATATGTATATAACTTTTTAAAATAATAAACACCCCGAAGTCATTTAATATTTGTGCTGACGGTTGAAAGGATGTCGTCAGGGTAACTGCTGCCGCCATCCTAAACAAAGCAGTCTCTTACTTGTCGACTCCCAGATAATAGTTCCATATTGTCTGCTGAAGCTAAAGCAATTCTTATTGTTTTAGAAGCGATTCTGATTCACTCGCCTGTCTACAGATACAATTATAATCATAACCCAGTAATTACAGAAATGTTAGAGCTCAGTGATTGTCTCGCAACCTCGCAGTATGAGGTTATCTATTGGCATCAAAAGACAAACATTTGCTGAATTCACCAAAAATCCGTTTTAAGGTTAAACCAACGTACACACCGGAAGTTAACGATTTGGTGTCGTTATCAATTTTCTGGTATGACAGTATCTTGTGGTAACTGTATTATGCAAAAATACCTACCTTTCAGTACTAAGATTTTCATGTGGACACTATATTAAAGAGTTACTAAACTTTATTGGTTGAGTATATATATGCAAGGGGACATAACTTAACGTTTTCTCGAAAATCCTTCATAGTTCATGAATGCTTCCAAGACAAGATATATAACGTAACGTTCCCCTATTTCATATAAAATATGATTTATTTTGTAACTATCGAGTGTTGGGGATCAAGTACATTACTACCAGGTAAATAAAAACTTGTGGGTGGATAAATCAAGCACAATTAGTCTCAGATTGAAATTCGTTTGTCCATTATCCAGGTCTATCAACCGTGATATTATGCCTTTAATGGGACAACTTTTATCTTTTCATTTTTGTTAGGTTATACAAAATAAGAAAATTGAATTATTTTTTTGTTGTTATTTAATATTCCATAAAGTATTTACTGAGATAATCCGTCAAATAGGTGTGTCAATGCATTTGATTTCATGCCAAACTATATAATACACTTAATCTTTCATGAATTTTTAATTTTCCACTCAAAGGGAATTTTTGTACTATTAATATTCCATGAAATCTCAATTCTCCACTGTATTTTTTCCACAGGGCGGAATCCAAAGGAAAGTCGGGGAAAGGTCGGACCAGGTCACCGCGGCAGAATACGACCGTCTCGCTGCCCGAGCGCATCCAATCGGGGCCGACGTACCACGTGATGTGTCCTACTGCCGTCAGGCAGTTCCTCCTGGATGGGGAGAAGATACCATGTCGGTGCAGCCGATACACGATCCCGCTAGTCACCGACGTGGAGTTTCACGAGTTCATCATAAAGGAGGCGCCCTCCGAACAGCAGCAGATCATCTGTGTCGTGTCATCTCTGTGAGTGGCATCTTCAGACGTTTCATAATAGATAATTTATCGTGCCTTACCATTGATAAATATAAAGAATTGTTAGTTTAATTTATTTTCATTTAACCTTCTCCCTGCTGAATAAAATCAAAGTGTTCTATTTCTGCCACTGCTCTTTACGGCATCGCGTGATGCCTCCAGCATGGAGAGGGTTAATTGCATTTCGGGTCGTTTTCATCTCCAGATGCCTGATGCATGGAGAGGGTTAATTGTATTTGGGGTCATTTTCATATCCGGATGCCTCATGCATGGAGAGGGTTAATTGTCTTTCGGATCGTTTTCATATCCGGATGCCTCAAGCATGAAGAGGGTTAACTCTGTATTTTCGGGTCGTTTTCACCCCAGGTACACGCAAACCACGGAGGCGGAAGACATGCTGAACCATCTATACACCAGCATGAACCGGAACCGCACGCGGCCCTGCACCCAGTGCCGCAGCGACCGGTACCGCATCTTCAAGTACGACCTGAATGGCGCCGCAGACCTGTCGGACCACACACAGCCGCTGCTGCTGACCCGACACAACGTGGTGCCCGGCATGTTCCTGGTGAGTCGTCCATCCTCTAATCACAAACTCATGCAGTGACTGCATTTTTCATTAGCCAGGGATCGAAATTAATACTAGACCATTAGCCCGGGTCATTTCTCCCAATGCTAAAGGTATCCTGAGGGCTAGTACTAGTAGAAATTCATAACATTTGTTGTTTCTATCACTATTCAGGCTAGTAAGTTTGAAAGTTAGTTTCTATCGCTGGTGTGCTAATTTTTCATACGCTACAGTCAGAGTGGCTTAGTGGAATGACGTAAAGTACTAATTCAAGCAATCATCTAACACTACATCGCTAACCATGAACAATACTAATATCAGGAACCCTGTTAACACTCTCCCTGCTGAAGACTTAAGTTGCCCGATCACATGCAGAAATAGAACACTTTGATTTTATTCAGCAGGGAGAAGGTTAAGTTTGATGACTGTCTTTCATATGCTACATCACTGAACCGGGGAAAAGTTCAAAAGTTCAAAAGTTTTGTTCACAAAACTCTACATAAAATTTGAGCGTGAGCATGAAATTGTATTCTCGGGGTCCAATCCTGAATCTGAAATGATAAAATCTTGGCGATGTATTCTTTCAGATCTACTCCAATGGACAGTTGTTGTTCTGTGACCACATCTTCAATGGCTACGGTAACACCAGTCGGAAAGACTTCAAGAAGCAGATAATGAAATCCAGGATTGACTCCCTTCGAGGATACTCCTTACCTAAAGACTTCAGATTCAGGTTGGATTTACTTTTGAAATCCCAAATGTTTTATCAGATTCAGGATAAATTTACTTTAGAAATATTTTTCAAAAATGTATTTTTTCATTTTTTTTTCATTTATTTATTAAAATTAATTTATTACTTTTAAATACACATGTATGTATTTTGATATTTTACGTCCAACAGTAGAGACAATAAAATAGTTCATAGAAAAGTCTGTAGTGTCAAAAGCATAAATGATAAGTCAATTGTTCTCTCCAGAAGGGTGCGTTTCACGAAAGGGGTGTATATTTACATCTGACGTAAATGATGCAGATTTGCTTGTATTACGTTGTTTGTATTACGTCATATAGATCCGGCGTAAATATGCATCCCTTTCGTGAAAGGCAGCCCTGTAAATGTTTTCAATGAATGACAATACAATGTGTATTTGTCTAGTCTCCAATTCCTCGACTTGTAACATTACTATTTTTGAGATAATATAAATACAAATTTAGCGAAAATATCAAGCCATATTATTTGTGCATTAATTAATTGTTTCGGAAAACCTCCTATGTGCGATGTTGCCATTGTTGGTGTTACCCATTGCCCCAATTATATGCGCTCTGACCGGGTCAGGCCAGAAATCAAACTTTCTGACATACATTGTGTGAGCACTATTCCCTCCAAGCCTATCCCACATAGTACTATTGATATTTACCTCGTCGTGTCAATCAGCGGTCGTAAGTGCAATTGATTACTTGCGATAATCCATGCACACCCTTCCGAATTGTAATGCTACTGTATTTGTTATGGGATTATCAGATAAGCGGAGTTCACACAATCACGGCGTGTAGATCTGTAGGTACCAGCTCTTCAGGATAAGCAAGGCTACGATGTGACGTGGATGTACGGTTTATGTTCGGAGGATAAGACGGCTAATATGAGATTAACCCTCTCCCTGCTGGATTAGGCACATATACATCTCTTTTGGGCATCACTGGCTGCCTTCAGCATGATAATTTTATATATTTATAATATAATATAGTTAAAAACAAGCATTTCCATGTAAACAAAAATATAAAAAATTCATCTTAAATTAATTTGTAAGTTATTAGCGGCGGCAGAAAGTAACTCGGGAATCCAAGATTTCCGGAAACTGCCGACATTTAATGAAGAAAGGCGTAATCAGTGATAATCGCATGATGTGATGTAACTGATGATAATCCTTCTACATTTTATTATAGAAACAATTATCAGTGTGTGATGTAGGATCATGGATCCATGTAATTTTTAATAATGTATATACAAGGTGAGACGTAAATAAAAAAAAAATTAAAAATTTAAATTGTCTGTCCGTCTGTCTAGATCAGTTCTTTTGATTTATACAAATATGAATTTTATGTTTGAGTCGCTTTAATTTGTTTCCCTATTTTCTTTCCAGTCCTAGTCGTGGTCGGCACGGACAGCGGTCGGCGTGGGGCGGAGAGATAGGTGGCGCCGGTGCGGATGGTTACGGCGGTCTGGGCAGCTTGGCCGACAGAGCGCTGAGAATAGACTCCTCCGAGTCTCGCGAGCTTACAGGGCCCACCATACAGCGAGTCAAGTAGGTTGTGACAACGTCACATGGTGTCGCGGTCGTGTAGTCATCAGCAACGGGAATATGGACACACATAGACCTTATTAAAGGCATTGGAGGCATGGTTTCTATCAATTTTATAATTTTTTAAATCGAAGAAAAAATGCCTGTGATGTCTTCACCAAGGACTAGAGGGGATACATAGCTGATCCCAGTCTCTAGGCTACTGACAGGGTTAACTCACTGTACACACATTCCGTTTATGTATGAACGGAAAGTTCATAGAGAGTTACTGCTGTCAGTAGAGCATGAGCCAATCCATGTACTGTAAATCATGAAATTAACGCGAGCAGAATATTAATGCGAAAAATGCGACCGCCGTATTGTCGCATTTAATTGCTGCGCATTAAAGGTAAGACTGGTGAACAAACATGAATTGAGACATGGCCGTTCGCATTTTATTGGTGTCGCATTTACGTCGCGTTAATTTCATGATTTACAGTATATCATTGTAGTAAGAGCAATAATTTTAGATTTCATCCATTGAAACACTTAAGTATATAAAATGTCATAATAATGAGTGTAATTATATATGGAGAGTAATATGAATAGAAATAGTTTTTAGATCTGGGATGAACATCAAAACTAGTTTATAGATAAATGCACACCGCACAATCTGGCAAACAAAACTAATAAATTAAATTAGATATTTTCTAACAATGAATTATTTTATCATTTATTTATTAAGTAACTTATCCTTCTCCCTACTGAATAAAATCAAAGTGTTCTAATTCTGCATGTGATCGGGCAACGTAAGTCACCTTCAGCAGGGAGAGGGTTAAATGAGTGAATTACCTGTGATTGTAATTATACATTATGCATACGGTTTTGATATTTTTATGTTTCACAGCATGTTTATTATTGATTTATTTATTTGAAATGGCTGCAAATATTTTAATACTCATTATTAACATGATTAAAATTTGAACAAAAACTGAAGATCAAAGAATTTAGGTTAGTTTCTCAATGCATGGAAAGTATAATACAATTTTTAATATTAATTAATATGATCAGCTGGTAATTGATCACGGTTTGTTGACATATTTCATGGTCACGTTTGATTTGTCTGCACAAGTATATTGGGCAACAAGCTATACTGCACATCTCACTGGTTTTTAATTTAAATTTTTTTTTATATTTTATTTTTGTACTTTTGTTCTCCCAATAAATAATACAAAACCATGAAAATATTGAAAAACAGTGTTATCTGCTGAAATTGTAGTTTGTTTCTCAACATATTTGTGTAGAAAAATCAAATGTGCATAATTTCAGGTAAAATACATTTAGCCATGAAATATGTCAACAACAGTAATTGTATGCCTTCAAGAAATCCTATTTTTTTAAAACATGGATAGACATTATTTTGATCTTTTTGAAGATATACTTTTGTTAAAGCAGTATATGAACAGTAACTTCCTCAGCATAGCCAAAAATGAATGCGTAGCTAGAGTTATTTCCCTTTGAGTATTAGTCTAGAAAGGTTTTCTATATTGTAGTCACATATTGTATTTGTACGCATTCCTGGCCGCATAACTCGGCCACTTCAAAACAATGTTGTCAAGACTATCATGTCTATGCTGCTGATTAAGACGAGATGCTTTGAAATAAACTCACTGTAGGTCGTCCAAGTCCAATTTTCATTACACCATTTGCGATATTGTTTTCATGCCTGAATACCATTTCATTTTTTATGTATATTCTTCATTGTTCATTTACCAGTTTTACTGATTTGCGAGATATTGCTTGTTGGTCATCAATTTTTGATCCAGTTTTATATGTGATATTTTTAGTTCATCATCAAATTGTATAATAATATCATATTGTATAGCTGTATTTTTGTCTTATTTATGTTTCTACCTCATGATTAGTCATGTGTATACTAGTATCAACTCACAGAAATGGATGTGTTGCAGAAAAAGTGCCTACTACAATCTTCAGCTGAAAGATGCTAAATCAGATTCTTGAAGATTCCTAATCTTCAAAATCAGATAAATTTTAATTTATCATAGATTCTGATATAATCTTTGTAATTATGATGCAAATAGCACAAGATGTTATATCCTAATCAAATTAATCATAGTTCTAGGTTTGATGCAACAGATTTCAAATTGATTTTCAAATGAGCGTTTTTAAAACTGTTTTTTAGCCAATACATTTGCTGCTTTTCAAATCCTGCCAATGCTTCTAATGTATAACAAAACTAATTAAGTGCCAGCAAATTTCTAACAAATTTCGGAAATCAGTTTGAGAAATCTGGTGCCATTCTTGTTTCAATTAGGCTGTTTGTTTTGCTACCGGCTGGCCTGACCCGGCAAGTCCTTCGACCCTGTTGACCCGATTTGCCCAATTTCCACGTTTTGAGAGCGCCCGCTTTGCTGCTTACGAGATACCAGTAAGCAACCGGCTGATATAGCTTATATTCCAAATATTGGGCAAATCGAGCGCATTTTTCTAGTCAAATGGGTCAATCGGCTGCCGATTGGGGATCAGCCAGTAGCAAAACAAACAGCCCTAATGTGTCTCTGAGTTCTTGAAGAGTACCTGGAGCATTTGATTTTGTTGAGTATCAAGTTGTCTATGAAGGAAATGAGTTGGATAATAGATCCTCCAACAAGATTTTGTTATATTTTCATGTAACTCGTTGGAGGGTACATGGGAAAAATAACTAATAATTCATTATTTATTACATATCATCAGCTCATATCATATTAGACATGTTAGAGGGGACATTCCTTTTACCTGTTCTGTCACTGTCCTGACTACTCAACTTCAAAAGCAAACATGTCATTAACAAAATATTTTTAGAGGCTGTCTGTATCAAATTGAAATTTAGAATCCCAGTCTGCAGTGTGAAGCCTTCATATATACATGTATACAAGTGACCTTGTGACCCCAACAACCATGACCTTGTGATGCCAACAACCTTGACCTTTATGATGACGATGAGAAAGGGTATATACTAGTACCCAAAATGTTCATCTGTACAGTGTTTTCTTACCTAATTAAATTGATATTTATGTACCAAACTATTCATCTTGTTGATGCTATGGATGAGAGGAAGTCCTGAGATGTAGTTCCCAACAGTGGATGGACACATCTTAGAATGTCTAAATGCTTACCAGCTAAACCATACAGCCATGCAGCTCTACCAACACTATAGTTTGGCATGAAATGCATTGACCCCCCTATTTCGTAGATTATCTCGGTAAATACTTCATGGAATGAA
>JAUTBZ010142339.1:0-27884 GCA_032361785.1 Lepetodrilus galriftensis | reverse complement strand
TAACAGTGGCACTTTGAATTTGCCTATACTAAAAGTGTTACCATTATGCGTTCCCTTATTTTCTGTCGGTAGTATATCTATTTTCCATTTTATTTTTTATATTAAGTTTATTTTAAATAATACTGAATAAACAAGTTGACTGATACTATTAAGCTAATTCAGAAGCTTATCCATAATCTACAAGTGGAAATATGTTTTAATATGCTTTAATACTTTTTGAATAATCTCGCATTTATAACGCCACACCCCCATACTTATTGTGAGCACAACAGAAGTTTCTGAGACAGCGTTCTGGAGATATTGTTAACAAGATCCAATAAAACAGTGCGAAGTATCCTAATATCCCATAAGTCTTTACAATAGGTGCGGCTATCTGGCTGCGTGTTAGCAATTGTCTAGGAAACACCGTCGGACTCACAACAATATAAAGCAGTTTCTTCACGAAAGAATCGCGGAAAGAATGTCTGACAGCATAGAAATTGACGCGGGTGAATGCGGTGTCTCACATTCAGCGTTAGGATGCGGGGAAGTCACGGAGGAGCAGGCGTAACGTAATGTGGCACAAGCTCACTGATTTGTGGCTAATTAATCGCTCACCCGTAGCTAGGACAAAACCACGTGGCTCGCTAGGACAAGAATGGAGAGGAAACAGACTCTTCACATTTTCTCGGATGTGAATGGAAAGTGCGTGAAGTCGGTGAAGCACGTGAAGTGAGCTGTGTATGGAGAAATACCGGTGATAGCTAGGGTGGGAGACAGGGGGGAGGGTAAAAAGTACGTGCTCAGTGATTTAATGAAATTGATGCGGCAAATTTTTGACCAGTCAAAGAGTCACTGATAACACTTTTTTTGTAATGTTAGTTTTGAACTTTTTTTTGTACAGTTTATTTTTTTCACAAATGTGATACAGCTGAGTGGACATTGATCCTGGGTGTCTAGACAGAACTGAGGAGATAGTTTATTATCAGGGGAAACTCATAAATCTGGAACATTGTGGATCTTTTTCAGGATCCTTTTTGTTGTTGTTGTCAATTAGGAATAGTTCTGCTATTATTTCTCTCGTTGCATTGTTTATTGACATTATCATTGAAGTTGATTCTTGAGTTTCTTCTTATTGAGGTTGAACACCTCTATTAGAATTGGTAAGATAGAACATGGATGATAAATAAATGGAAATACACTGTATCTCTGAACAATTTTGCCATGTTTTCAATAAGTTTCTAAATAATATTGAGTGCTATGAATGAATGTACCTTTATAAATCTCATTAGTATTATTATCATTATTATTATTATTATTATTTTATTTATATTTTTTATATATTTTTTATTTATCAAAACTTCTGTTTTTACAAAATTATGATGACATTATTAACTATTTCAGTATTTGTCACAAATTTATTTCCTTTTCCTTTCAAAATTTGCCACATGCAGGAGGGTATGAAGATTATGGTCAATACTATTATTTCCCCAGAAGTTGAGAGTTGCATTGCATATAAATCACATAGTTTATTAATTTTTCCATCTACAAGTATTCTGTGTCTGCAGGGTTAGACCCATTTCTGTCATACGAGTTTGTCGACAGTCGCCATTCACGTACATTGCACCGACATGAGACGCATTCTATCTTTCCCCCAAAAAAAGTTGTTATTTTTTTCGCCTTTGGTTACAAGTTACAGATCAGTTTCATGAGCAATTATTCATCTGTCAATTCTGTACACGGGGAATTCGGCTAAGAATTGTGGAGAGAGCTAATTTTGTAACAAGGTTTCGAACTCTTCGCATGCCTGTGGACCTGAGGCGTCATAGTCGCACCAGTGTTAAGAGAAGACAGATGCGGTAGTACGTGATCTTTGGTAAACTATGTAACTGTTAGCTCATGGTAAAAAATATACCTGATGTTGACTCTTCAAGACAGAACAGAACCTTTATTCACTCAGACCGAGAACAGTATGGAACATAGCAATCATGGACAGGGTGCTAGTATATAGGAAGTATTTTGTTTCATAGAATTCATAACAATAGTACAGAATATGTATGTTTCAATGATAGATAGTCTATATATTATTTAGAAAATGAAGCGAATTATTACCAAATTTTATAGAATATTATTATTGTTATTATTATTATTATTATTATTATTATTGTTCATTTAGATGTCTTGTGGAAAGGATAGCTGATGAAAAAATAACAAATGAAGATTAAAATAAAATAGTGGATATAATAAGGTACATTTCATAGTAACATTTCTGGTATCTTCAATACGGTACTCCTACTTCTGATAAAAATAATCTCTACCACTACCACTACCACTACCACTACCACTACCACTACCACTACCACTACCCCACTAACACTAACACTAACACCACTACAAATGTCACAAACCATGGATGATGAAAAATAATCACATTTATATGACTTATAAAAGCAACTTTCATGAACATAGGGGTGTCAAATGTACATTTAGTAACATTTTTAGTATCTTCACTTCTCCTACTTCTGAAGCTGTTGCTGACCTATATGGTAGGTAATCCCCGACTCATTAACAAACACATTTTCTCCTATTTGAGGATGCTATCTGTACCATCACTGAAATAATGAGCCTGTTCATTTGCACCTCCATTCGAGGAGATCTACCCGGTCACTCGAGTTAAGCCTGGATTACCCCCAGCCCGGTGTCATCACCACCAAATTGGGACATTTTTCCATCTGTAGAAAGGGTGGACAAAATCCATTTGGGGGCCAACATCCATTTGGAGGCCAGCATTCTTTGCCAGTGCACTGATCCCTGCCTGAAAGGACGTTATACCTAGCTGGTCGTAAATCATTTCTGAGAGCAACTTCTATAACTACTACTTCCTTGTCTGCTTTCTTGTCGCTCATGACTCTCTGGTCTCCCCGGTGGTTTTCATCAATTGGTGATTAACTTCCGCCTCATTTACTCCAGTTAGGCTCAGCCAGGGAACTCTCTATGCTAAGGAGAGTTCGATTATTTTATCAGCGGTCACTGCAGCTAATAGGTTGCGCTCCTTTTTTTGCTGACCCTTTTTGTTCTGGTGATTTGTCTTTGATCGGAAGGGAATTCTTCATGGTCATTGTTGTCTGTAGGGCAATGCTGTAGGGCAAAATCTGAAGGACATTCTTGTAGAGCAAAGCATCTGTTGATCGCCATTCAGACATTGAGTCATAAACTTTAGTTGTTGCAGAAATGGGCTTGATGTTTAATTAGGAAACATTAAATAATCCGGGCAGTTTGAGCAAATGGGACAAATAATTTCTATGTCGTAAATTACAACAGGACGTCTATGTATACCGTAATTGTATAGAAGAACAACTTTGAAAGTTTATAATTTTTAAACAAAACGTTCTAGATTGCAATATTTAGTAAACTGAACAAAGTTTACTTTTCAGAATTGCTACCGGGTATTGTATCATTTGAAAGTGTGTCATAGTAGTAGTAGCCATTCTGCATGTCTGTTGCATTCTGCATCCATCATGCTGTAGCTATATAAACATTTAAGAGTAACCTCTTTATGTATGAATGATAGTGTCAACAATAGATGCTGTTCATAGTATTCATTAAAGAATTATTTATGTTTTTACAATTTCATTAATTATATTTTTATTAAAACTAGATTGTCCAATGGACAATACCCACAATTGTAAAAAGACACAAGAAAAATAGAATGGAATTATCCCCCGAGGCTAGTAGCCTTCAAATTTCATCCAATCCAAACAGTGCTTGTTATTTCTGAAACTGAAGTGCAATCATTTTGCTTGTTTGCTCTTTTTGGTTTGTTGATGATTCTGTGGAAAGTCCTATGTGTTCCTCCTTCAGTTGCCTCCAGGCTCAGTGGAGCCAGGTTTACATATTGTTAGGTCTTATCTCGGCTTTGTAATCTTAGCTACGTCAATGATGGGTCCTTATTCACTCTGGTGAAGGTAATTGATGTGAACCCCAAGAGCCCGAGGGAATCTTGACCATGTTCTTCAATGCTCAGCTATGATCATTGAGCTGGACAATGACTGACCATCTTCAGACAATGACCAACCGTCTCCAGACAATGACCAACCATCTTCAGATGATGACATACCATCTGCAGACAATGACTGACCATCTTCAGACAATGGCCAACCATCTCCAGACAACGACTGACCATCTCCAGACAATGAGTGACTATCTTAAGACAATGACCTACCATCTCCAGACAATGACCTACCATCTCCAGACAATGACCTACCATCTCCAGACAATAACCTACCATCTCCAGATAATGACTGACCATCTCCAGACAATGGCCAACCATCTCCAGACAATGACCTACCATCTCCAGACAATAACCTACCATCTTAAGACGATGACTGACCATCTTCAGACAATGGCCAACCATTTCCAGACAATGACTGACCATCTCAAGACAATGAGTGACCATCTCCAGACAATGACTGACCATCTCCAGACAATGAGTGACCATCTTCAGACAATGACTGACCATCTCCAGACAATGACTGACCATCTCCAGACAATGACTGACCATGACTGACCATCTCCAGACAATGACCTAGACCATCTTCAGACAATGACAGACCATTTCCAGACAATGACTGACTATCTCCAGACAAAGACCTACCATCTCCAAACATGATGACCAATAGTTTCTGGACAATGGTCTAACACTCTGGACAATGGTCTAATACCCAGAGGCTCCAGGGTCTTTGAGTGTAAACATGTAGTCGACAAATATTGTTGTTTGAATCTTCTTTTGGACTGGAGGTGAGAACAATGTCGAGTGCTGATTGGTCAGCTATTGTGATGATGCCAGTCGATTGGTCAGATATTGAAATGACAAGAGGCAATTGGGCCCGGTGTATAGGTGAAGTAGCAGGTATACAATGGGGAATAGGAAGGTAAATTGTTCCGTGTGTGGGTGTGGGGTGGCGGGTAAGAAGAGAGGCCTAGGCTTGTTGTAAGAGAGACTCTGCCTTGATATCCTGCTACAATAGCTCAGCGTATATGTGCGATGGTCGACAGGCCGGCCATTGTAGATATTGATGTCAAATGACATGTTACAGTATCCATTGACTACTCCTCCTGCAAGGAGATTTGGTGTGTCACAGTTTTACTCCCCCTTCCAGTGTCTTTTGCTTGTCGATATGAAGATGAATAGATGTGGTATATCTATAGGATGGGTGTGGTGGCACTGTAGTGGTGTGTCGAATTACAGAACTGAATGTTCCGAGTTCAAATTATCATGCTGTGAGACCTTCAATTTCTTTCCTATGGTCACATGGGGGAGAAGAATTCTATATACAAACCTGATCCTGGGTGGAATATTTATATGCTTAAGTATACAGTTATTTCTTTTGGTTTATGTAACCATGGTAACATGTAATTCCATCATAACACAAATAGACAAGGAGTGTAGCAGTAGATAGTTAAAGATGTAGGAGTAAGTCATTTATTTGGCGTTTATATACAATTTTAAACATTCTTTTCTCTCCAGTGCATCCAGTAATCTGCTACTGCTGGTAGAATAACCCTGTTACTTAGTGTTAGTGTCTTAGCTGGTGGAATAGAACACATTTTTTCCAACATAGGGATATATTTTCCATTGCTGAAAAGATACTGCATGCACGAAATCAGAATTCCAAACTCTTAAATTTTTATTTTTTATCTTTGTCTATGTATCTATATATATCTTTGTCTTTGTCTATGTATACGTATTATATAATCACACCCATCTCACAAATAATTACTTTCAAAAGTAATATATATATATATCATATATTTTATTGTCAGACTGATATAAAGAATTTCACGAGTGAATTTTTATATCCCAAATTTACAAATAATTTTCCATCTAAAAATTTAATATTTTAAAAATATATATAATTTATTAAATTGCTTGTGACAAGTTTTATAGCTGAATGTTCGTGTTTAGTGTTCCTGCTTTGTAAGATTATATCATTAATATTCATTCAGTTTGCTTGACTGCATTTAAGTTTAACATTTTTATTTTATTATTATTTTTTTTTAGCTGGAGGCAAACAGAAATTGCCTAAACTTGTAAAAGGGGTGGATGAATACAACACACAAGGTTAAAGTTCCCCATGCTCGGAACATCGCTCCATCCATTTATATGTTAATTCTCCCTAATTTCTTTCATATTACCGATCTCTATATTACACTGTAGAAATATTCAAATAGTTTGCACTTTGCAACATTATATATTAAAAAGGCAGCAGTTTCTTTAAAACTATTTAGACTCCTTCCTAATCTGGCGTAATAGAAGAAAGCAGAAAGGAAGGGAGGCTTTCTATAGTCAGAGGTATCAGCTTTTCAGACCGCCATTGTACGCGTCCTCCCTTGCCGAATCTTTACGCAAATGATTTTTCCCGTGGAAGAACTGATTTCTATTGACGTGAACTTAGTTCATCTTTTTACGAGGGCCCGGCCGACAGTCCATTGAAGACTAGGGCTACAGACTAGAGCTTTCACAGCCCGACAATTGTAAAGTATAATTTTGCCCTTGATAAACAATTTCTATCGCACCGCGAATGGGGGAATGTGGACTTGCTTACAAATAAATCCCAGAGCATTGGTCGAAATATAACAAAAACATGGGTGAGGATAAAGTAATTGGATTCTTTTGGTATGATAACATTAGGTGAGAAACAGATTGTGTCCTCGCGCCCCGATACACCGCGATACACCTCGTAGTGTGACAGAACAAGTGCTGTCATTGGCTTCAACTGTTTGTCATACAGACCGTTAACTCGAAATCTGCAGTTATTGACGATCAACTGATAGAGGCCTTTAAAACTGAACTCATAAAATCTGCAGTTATGATCATTATGATCGGCATCAACTGTTTTATGATGCAGACCTGTAAGAAAGAAACAGAAATGTGAAGTACCGTAACCGTTTGACCCATTTTAGAAAATTATTTTACTTTATATTGATGGTCATGGTATTTATTAAAATGACTTCAAATGATCTTAATTAATATATATTTTTTTTCATTTTACTTGTATTTAAAACAAGTAAACAATGATCTATGTCATCATTTGTCCAACATTTTCTACACTATCTCATCAATATTATGTAAACTTTGTAATTGTATAATTAAATATATTTTTATAGGTACATGTATTTTCTGAAAATCTGTCATAAACTTTGTATTGTATAATTAAATATATTTTGGGATGTATTCACTGAAAATCTGCCCTAGATACTGAAAATATTCCATCCACAAACAAAAAAGCGCATTTAATTGTCATCACCATGAAACATTCCAATTTGGAAATGCGTGAAACAGATTATTCTGCCCTGTCAAAATTAACGTCCATCAACATTGAAGAAACATTGAAAAGACAAAAAGCAATCAAAGAAAACATTAAACTCTCCCTGCCAAGTCAGTGGAACCTCCAGTCACGGTACTTGGTGCCACGCTTGACTGACCGGTAGTCGGAGGTCTGCCGAGTAGCCGGTAGAAAGAGGAAGCCATGAATGCTCCAATGGATGGCTGGGTAATTTGGCGGTAGATGGATGTAATAAGGACCTGTGAGTGTTGTAGAGGCTGAAGGGGCTGAGGGGACAATAGGGGAACAGTCAGTAGCCCTTGTACATGTACAGCCCTTGTACAGTGTCTCTTTTTAGGGGGTGTTCATTGGGGGTCTTTGACATACATGGGAGTCATATTTAAAGCGTATATTCCATGACAATATATTTTTAATGCTCCCAATAGGGGAACAGTCAGTAGCCCTTGTACATGTACAGTGTCTCTTTTTAGGAGACGTTCCTTGACATAGGAATCGTATTTAATAAATTAAAGGCGTATATTCCGTGATAATATTTTTGAAAAATTCCAATTTAAGGAAAGTAATTTCTCGGGCTCGATTTCTCTATCTATGCATTTTTTGAACTACAAATTGGAAGTATATAACAGTGTTCAAATTTAAATGGGGTCTGGGGGTCATTTGAAATTCTGCAATGTTAAAGGTATGTGTGTGGACCCCCTTAAAATTACAGATTTTACCTCCATTAACATTGGGCCTATGGAGAATAACCCCTGTATTATTTTCTTAATTTATAATGTCTCACTGTATAATGATAATAAAATTGTTTTAAGATGATTTATTTAACATATTTTCTAATGTTGTATTTATGTATTTTCTGTATGTATCTTAACCTTCTCCGTGCTGGATTAGGCACTTGTAAACACTTTACATTAGGGCATCTCTGGTTGCTTTTAACAGACAAAACATTTAATGAAGATGATTTAACAAACATTGCATTCATTTAAAGTATTTCCGAGTTCAATTCAATTCGTTATTGCATTTAAAACCACTGGCCTATGTATGCAGTAATACATTATAATGTATTTAAGTATCATGACTGCAGATAACCAATAAAGTATTTTGTCATACACAACTAAAAAATTATGCATTTGAAATCTCTTTAACGAAACAATAGAAAGTTTAGCGTCACTTTGGAGGGAACTGATACGTATTCAGTGTCAGTTCGCTCCAGGATGGTTGTGTTTACAGTAACGGAACCTTGTGTAACATATTTCTACAATGTGTTATAAGTCGACTGCTTCCAACACGTAGTGGCGTCTTTACAAGGATATCACACTTCCAACAAAGCCAGAGAAACAACAGCCCCCAACTGAAATGGAGCTATAAAATTACTGTGTTATATTTCTAATCACCATCCGTCACACACACAAACGCACATGACAAGTATTTCAGCCGCGATCTGATCTCGTAAGGCTTTTCAAGACCAAGTCAGGGACACTTATCGTAGGAGGGCGGGCTGGTTAGAGACCCACCGATCAAGCATCCATGCACACACACCCCGAGGGTGGCTGGGTTCACCGTGGCATGCCCCACCTGTACAGAGCCTCCGAATTGAAAGGCAAGGAGCAAGGGGAGCATGCAGTGTCTGTAGTTAGAGCATCAGTGTGCGACAGTGGTGAGAGTTCGCTGGGGCCCCGCGCGGTGAAATAACTTGTACACGCCAGGCTGGGTTCCGTCAATGGAAACACAGATTGGCGACCGACCGGCGTAGCGTTGGATTACCTGAGGATGGAACACACCGACTCCCCTCCCAGAAAAGTTTGAAACGCTCGGGTAACTGAATCTTAGGAGGGGCCTAACTGAAAACCGTGCATGTGCCCGTGTTGTGTTGTGAATGTATGTGTGTGTGAGTTGCATTCAACAAGTGAAGCTGATATCTCTGTTGTTGTCAGTGGTGTGACGACGTACGGTCTGTTTGTGATGCATGAACATAACGTGCTGCATTGAACAGAACGTGCATTCCACGACGGCGGAACAGTAGGCTTTGTAGAGAACTGGAATTACCATTTGGAGACACGTGGATTTAAAGATTCTGGGAGTCGTACAGATGACATGACATGGAGTGCTGGTACTCGCGAGTGAAAGGTGTTCAGATTCAGTTGGAGTAGTCTCAATGGATATACGCCTGTAGAACTTTGCCGACAGCACGTGGATGTTTGTGCACCAGGAATTGTTATAATGCTATGATGTGATTAGTTAAACTTTTTGACATGGGAATCATGGATATATGAAGTATTTGTATAGGTAAGAAAGTTTTGAGAGTCACATCTCTCTATGATGCAAAGAAGAATCTAGCATTTAGCCTATATTGTTGAGAGCATGATGTATAATATTTATTTGAATATAATTGTTTTAACTTTTTGACATGGGAATTGTGGATATATGAATATATGAATATATTGTGGGTATAGGTTAGAAAGTTATGAGAGTCACATCTCTATATGAAGCAAAGAAGAATCTCGCATTTAGCCTATGGCTAAGAGCGTGATTTCTAATATTAATTTGAATATACTTGTTTTAACTTTTTGACATGGGAATTGTGGATATATGAAGTATTTCTATAGGTTAGAAAGTTATGAGAGTCAAATCTCGCTAGGAAGCAAAGAAGAATCTAGCATTTAGCCTATGGCTGAGAGTAATTTTTAATATTAGTTTGAATATAATTGTTTTATCTTTTGAACATGGGAGTCATGATTATATGAAGTATTTGTATCTATAGGATACTTATAGGTAAGGAGTTTTGAGAGTTGTATTTCCCTGGGAAGCAAAGAAGCAAAGAATCTAGCATTAACCTATTGCTGAGACAGTTATATTTAATATTAATTTAAATATACTATAGGGCATAGTTATTTAAAATATATATCATAGTCTAAGTCCTTAAGCATTCAAATATACGATAGAAATAATAAATAGTAAATGCATACACTGTTTTTCATGTATCTGTGTAGGTTTTGTAACTTTTTTTTCTAAAAACCTGAGAATAGTTTTGGTTTTATATTTTTGCAATGTCTGCACCCCAATCATTCCCTCTCTGATAAATAGCATGTTCCTACAAATACGTAATTGAAAATATTATTTAATTAATTTAATTATTCAATAGACAATTGACCAGCTGGATTACTCATTATCATTGATAAAATTAAAATAATTATTTAATTAATTTTATTTACAGTAACAGTATTCCTTTGACCATTGTCCAGCGGGATATTACTCACAATCAGTGATGTATTGAGCACTCCTAGTTCCATACAGTAACAAGAAAGTCAAATTATTTCTTTATGTGAAATATCTGTTCTGTCCCTGACCCATCCCAGTCCACCCACCCCTATGTCCCAGGTAATCCTGACCACTGCTGTACTGTGCTATCACAATAGAACTCTGTCCTTTATGTCACTGACTGGTACAGCCATGCTATAGTACTACATGTATGTTATTATGGACAGACAGTGACTGGTACAGCCATGCTATAGTACTACATGCATGTTATTATGGACAGATAGTGACTGGTACAGCCATGCTATAGTACTACATGCATGTTATTATGGACAGACAGTGACTGGTACAGCCATGCTATATTACTACATGTATGTTACTGACAGTCACCATGTATGCACATTTGTGGATCCGGAGAGAAGAGGGGCTCACCCAACCTGTTTCCCCATTAAAAGTTTATATGAATGAAGAAAATCACAATATTTATGAATGCGTCCTCTAAGTCGGAGCTTACCGTACTAGAAGATACACACACAAAATACGTATTTACTATCATTTTATTTATACTGATCGGTTGAGTCCATCCGATAGTAACCGATAATCAATTATGAAATCCCAACCGATTCCCAGCACTACCCCAAAGATACTTTTGGGGGAGATTTGTCCCGGATGAAGCACATGCAGTAGGACAAAGTCACCACATGAGTTGTGCAAATTATATATCACAGTCACAATAAAACATAAAATATGTATCACAATAGGGTCACAGTCACCATTAACTACAATACAGTCACATATAGTCACCATGAGATACCTGCAATGTGATTTAAACAATAGTTATTCTCATAAAAGTACAAACAAGACAATTGACAAGACATAATGCATGTCCGAGTATACATCATGAGCGGTGATTGACAAACAAGATTCTAGCATCCTATGTTAATGTCACTCTCAACGTAGCATCACAGATAACAGATATGATGATGCACAATACATCACAGTATCACAATAGTTAGCCATAAAATACATGGCATCACATAGCCACAATGGACAATTAACAAAGAAATCAGAAATATTGAATTATTCATATTTAGTCATATGATGAAATGATCACATAAAAAAAAATCATAAATGTTTAATTATTCAGTTCATATTTAGTCCTTAAACAACGAAACAATTACATGTACATTGTGATGCTGTCCATAAGATGACGTGATGATAACACATACACATGTTTCCATGTATTCTCGCTAAAACCTGAACAATTAATGAAAATAAAAAAAAAATATATATTCCGTCCTAAAATGACGAAACAATTAGTTCCCCATTACATTACGATGACTTGTTATTTCCACGTCGCCCGTGTGATGACGCGATGACGACAGGTGACAGGTACACATGTTTCTGTGTGTTCTCCCACCTGCAGACATGATTATCAGGCGGTTTACAGGTGTAAGCCTCACCCTGGAGCTGTGTGATCCATCACGGTGACAGACCAATGACAGAGCAGCCGCTATTGAAGATGCATACTTATTATGGAGACGATTATGTATGTTATTATATGTTAATTTGTATGACGATCAGGGTAGCCGATAAATTGTCATTAGATTGAAATTGCTACAAATAATAATAAAACATTTTTTTTTTTATGATTGTCGTTTAAATTCAAATCCAGTAGGTGTGATGATAATGATGATGATGATGATGATGATGATGATGATGGTAGTAGTAGTAGTAGTAGTAGTAGTAGTAGTAGTAGTAGTAGTAGTAGTAGTAGTAGTAGTAGCAGCAGCAGAAACAATAAAATTATGAATAATAATAATAATAATATAATATAATAATATCCTCTATATGTTGTTATTTTTATAATATTGTTTTCAATGGTTATTACATATATTTTTAAAACACTATCAATCAATATATACAAATCTAGTAGAGTATAGAAAAGAACATGTAAAATTACTTGTTTAAGATTTTTAAAATTACTAAGATTCTATAGCATTATTGTCCTAAATAGTTCATGGAATACAAAAAAAATCAGTAATGATTATAATCCCATTAATTTCCTTATTCTTTCCAATAAAGATAAAATACAAAAAGTGCCATCGATGTTGGAACAAAATGAGCAATTACAAGAAGCATATTAATATATCGATGGTCCTTCTTTCAGACAGATACATGCAAGTCCATTGTCAGCAGACTCCTCCGATAGGACCAATACCATCATAAGCTTCCAGTAGTGTACAGACTACAAGATTTTTCTCTATAAGTTACACAGCAATAGAAATTATCTTTAAAACTTACTAGCCCAAATAGTGATACAAATAACAAATGTTATGAATTTCTACTAGCCCTTAGGATACATTTAGCATTGGGAGAAATGGCCCGGGCTAGCAGGCTAGTGTTATTTTCACTGCCTGTAAGTAGTGTAAAGACTACAAGTTTGGGATGTTTTACCAATTAGTATGCAAGCAGCGGCTTGTCCCCTAGCATGTGTGAGTACACTGTGATGTTGACCCTTGTAACCACGGTAACACGAAGCCTGATACTAGCCAGGTACACGGTAATGTCCCGTTGTCTGTCGGTCGCTAAATTCCCCGAGTATGTCTAATTTCAAGCTTGTGTAATCAAGCCAACATGTACATAGAAGCTGAACTTGCATCCAATATGCTGAAATTAATTTTGAAAGAAAATCCTCATTTAAAAAAAAAAGTTTGGGATGAAATAACTGATCTGGGGGATTATATGTCACATGTTCCTTTATAAACTTTACCTAATCCTCGTGACATTTGAGCTTTATTAGTGCACTTGCACTAATTAAATCAAAGGGAAAGATAATAGAACATTCACCCACAAATTGTGAATACCTTGGTCGTGCAGTCCTCTTCAAATGCTTTGAAATGTATGTTACTGTTCTAATCTAAGTAGTTATCATCCTTGGTCTGTCAGTACCACCCAGTGCTTGCATGTTTACTGAAACTTTCAGTGCTACGGATGTTGCAGGTTTCCTTCTACCCTAATCTGACAAGCTGTGATATAAGTAAAATGATCTTGAAAGCGGTTCTAAGCCCCAATTAAAACAATACTAATTTTTTATTTGTTTTTAAACATTATAAAAATATATGCATTTAGTGTTTTTTAAGTAAATAGCCTCCAACATCATTGAATACGATCTATTTTGAGTGATATAGTTGCAACAAATGGCATGTACTAAGTCTTTTAAAAGTGAAATAACAATGTTCTTAATAGGATAACAAACTTTAGCATATTCACTGTGTAGGGACCTTATTATTCATTTCATAAAGTAAAGATCTTCCAAGTCTTAAAAGTGAAATAACAATATTCTTTATTGGATAACAAACTGGACCTTTTTATCAACACACCTTCATCTTGGCCTGATCAGCTTACATTTGCTACATTGTGATATGTTTGTCTGCAAATTTGTCATTGTTATTACAAATACCACTGAGGTCCAGCCATGATATTATTCACCTGTGTAGCCCAGCCTCCAAATGCCTGTAGTGTACCCTCCCCATACCCATACCATACCCGCTCTGGAGGTAACACCAATGTTCCTCACAGGTGGCAAAAGCTGGTGACAAGCCGTCATTTTCCGCACTTTGCTGTTAAATTCTCACAACAGAGTTCACACCGCTAGGGGGCAGCACTAGGAACAGGCTGCAGGGTGTTTTCTCCTCAGATTAGATACACGATCAAACTTTGATACATATGTGTGTGATCTTCATGTTTCACGGGTTTGGAGGGCAATAAAATTCACCCTATGATGATGCATATAATCAGGCCTTGATCCCATAAATGTGTGATCATGTCAAAGTGCTAAAGGTATACTCCCTCAAAAAAAATGTAGATAACACAGGTGTATTTTTCATGCCTGGACTAGGCATGCTATTTTGTAGATTCATGATGGTATTGGGAACACTACTTGATGGTATTGGGAACACTACTTTTGATGGCATTGGGAACACTATGTAATGGTATTGGAAACATTACTTGATGGTATTGGGAACACTACTTTATAGTATTGGGAACACTACTTTATAGTATTGGGAACACTACTTGGTGGTATTGGGAACACTAATTGTGATGGCATTGGGAACACTATGTAATGGTATTGGGAACACTACTTGATGGTATTGGAAACATTACTTGATGGCATTGGGAACACTACTTTATAGTATTGAGAAACACTATTTGATGGTATTGAACACTACTTGATATAATTTGGAACGCTATGTGACGGTATTGAAAAAACTACTCAGTGGTACTGAGAACACTACTTTATAGTATTTGGAAACACTATTTGATGGTATATTGTAGATGCAGAAGAAGCAATCTACATGTTATCAGTGGTTATGCTATCTGTCATATTCATCACCCATCAACAGTTTGTCTTTTAACATTCTAGAACCCACAATTATAGAACATAATTTGATGCAGTTTGGCAAGGACAATTCCTATATGCTTTGGTCTATTGCCTGATTGTTTGCTATAGTAGCCTTAGTTATGACTAATCTCATACCTATAAATGCCAGGAATAAAGAAATATCACCATATTACCATTACAATAATATACAGTCAGCCATTTTGGTTCACTGTGACCTATAACACAGATATAAATTGGTAATTTGGAAAGCAGTTTGAGAGAGACATTATCAGAAGTTATTTCTATAATTTATATTTGATTTATGTCTTTCTGTTACACTTATCGAAAGCAATTTTCTAGCATGATTTATCGAGTTAGTATCTAATCAGACGTTTTCATAAATCTGTTAATGGATTTTCTTTGAGTATAATAAGCCTGATGCCACTACACACCAGGGGGCCGGCCGACTCTTGAAACGTTCTTACGATATTCTTAGCCTAGCCTAAGAACGTGTGTAACATTTTCATAGCCATACTACTAGTAAATGAATCTTTAAGATTGTCGTATGATCGTAAGAAAGTTTCGAGACCCCTGCAACAGGTTAGCTAAATGTTATCTACATCAGGTCTGCTTTTATGTTTGGTACGTTGTATGCATGCCCTTTTGTAATCAGCTCTGGCTAAGAAACAATGGCTTGTTTCAACCATGCCCCATCACGTTACACCAAGCTGCGTGACCTCGCTGCCTACGTTCATGGTTGTATATTTCATGATTGGTCTCGTACATTTCCTCATACATTTCATAATTAGTCTCGTATATTTCAACATTAGTCTTGTATATTTCATGATTAGTCTCGTATATTTCATGATTCGTCACATATATTCTATTACAAGGCTTGTACATTTTAAGATTCATCTTGTAATATTTCATGATTCGTCTCGTATACTAGTATTTAATTTATTTCACGGATTGTCTTACATGTAAATCTTCATCTCATATGTTTCGTCTCGGCATCAACTCATCAATTGTTTACTGTTACATAGACAGATTAGCTTTCATTAGCTGAGATAATAGTTGAGAGCTCAGTTAGTTTCAGTATGAGTATTAGTATTTTTATGAAGTTAATGATTCCACAATCAAACTTTGACATTATAAAAAGATAAATTAAAAAAACGTGCCTCCCACATCTTTGATGAGTGATCTACCGTAGTTGATGAGTTTCATATATTTTGATACAGTTTATTTTGGTATTTAATAGGTGATTATACCCTTTGGCATCTTGATAACAATTATATAGAGTACTTGTAACGGGCTTTTGACCTAGGTGCAGGTGTACTAGACATTATAAACCTGAGATTCCATTAACCATGTTTCAGGTGATAGAGTATACACAAGAGAAGCATTTCTACTTCCGTTGCAAGAACTGTGAATGTTTGTAATTGACACACCAGCTGTTTTCTGAAAACTCTTGAAGATGGCTGTTTCCTTGATCCATGAGCGTAGTTATGTTTGAAATTTGCCCCTTGGTTCCAGTGACCTGTGCTTATTATTTGAATATTACATTGGATTTTCATTAAAATCATTCTACCATCAATTTAGAAAATTGGATTTTCTAATTCTACTGTCAATTTAGAAAATCTTTGAAATTTTCGATTGGATTTTCATTGTTAAATAAATAATTCTACCATCAATGTAGAAAATCTTTAAAATGCTCCCCATTGAACCAGTGTTCAAATGTTACTAAGTTAAAGATGAGCCATGCTGTAAATAAATATTATGCAGTAGCAAAGACATTGGCGCCAAAGGTCTTGAACCATCCTATGGGGACCTGGCAACAATATGTGTGGGTTTTACCTTTATGCTGCAGTCATTTATAATAATAATAATAATAATAATAATAATAATAATAATAGGATGTTCTGTCTGCACTGTTGCAGTTATCCTTGGTTTGTCAGTACCAGCCAGTACTCATAGGTTTACTGCAATGTTAAATGCTACAGGTGTTGCAGGTTTCATCTGCAATTAACCCTCTCCCTGCTGGATTAGGTACAACCACAGCTATTTAAGGCATTTATGGTTGCCTTCAGCAGGGAGAGGGTTAAACTGACAGGCTGTGAAATGTGTCAAACACTCTTGAAAACACCTCTAAAGCTCAAATTACAAGCTTAAACAATATCGAAAATTCAGCTTTTGTTATTTCACTGTTTCTGAAATTCTGTAGAAGTCAAAGAAATATTTTAATTATTTAAATAATTGAAATTTGTAAAGTAGTTAGAGAACATAGGATTAAAAGTTTGCTGCTGAAATAATATTATGTAGATTTTAATCTCTATATATATAGAGAGATAATATAATAAGGTATCTTGATTTCTTTTAGAAATACAAAAAATACAAAAAAATAATAAAGAATAAAAATACAAATAAATTTAATAAAATATTATGTGGGTAGACTTTGTGCAACCGGCCCTAGTACAGGAATAAATTAGCAGGTACATATTTTCCCTGGTGTTGAGAGTTTGGATCAAAGCACACATGACACGGAACAGTTTGGGGCTGCTCAACATGGTAAACATGCTAAAGAAATGGTGTAAATTAGCTTCAAAATAGATTTGGAACACAATGTTTCCCGTTGTGTCTTTCTGCAGAATTCCTAGAACTGAGAGAATACAGCCAATGGTATTCTCCAGGAACTGTCATTATCCTCATGTTGACTCAGAATGAAGAAAAACGTATTAAAATTGACTCAAACATAATATTTCATTTTTAGAAAACAAAGAAGTGATGATGTCACACCATGAACAGTGATGACATTTTCTCTAGAATGTTATTTTATCGATAGATCAGCTCTATTTTCAGTTTGTTTATGTTGCCTGTTATTTTCAGCATGTGAAACATGTAATGCAGAGCTTTTTAACAGGCAACATTATTTTTTCACCAATTGCGTAATGACTAATGTGTGTAAAGCGCAATCTTATCATACTGAACAACAGAATAAACAGTTGATTTCAATGCACGGAAGTGTGGATTATTACAAATAATATCAACTGACGTGGGTAAAGTCATATTATATTTGCCACACCCTCTACAGACTATTCGAGTTAACCCTCTTCATGCTGAAGGCAACTGGAGATGCCCTAAAGAGCAGTGCTTGTGCCTGATCCAGCCGGGAGAGAGTTAACAAAAATTAGAAGTCAGTGGGTGAACTGTAATCGTAACTGCACAAAATACAGTCTTTTCAAGTTTCATAGCCATCCATGTCACCTAGTTCCATTCAATCAGAATCAAAAATTATTGAATAGCAAGAAGCATGTTTGCACTGAAAAGCATGTTTGTTAACAACACAATTATGAATTCTCAAATCTAACTGAATGTTCCCGACTGATGCTATATATTTTGAAAGCAACTTTATCTAGTTGATGGTGTAGGGTGTACTCCAACATTTATGTCAACTTTATGATATTTTTGTTAGAAACCAGGCCGAGAATAATTGCTCCATACAAATTTACATTGTTGTCGTAGCGTTTGTATAAGGGTAGACTTTCAGCTTAAGAAATAGTTGTGAAGTTGATAAAACAGCCATTATCCAGCAGTGTGGAGATTTGTCAGATACCTGCAATGTGTTCACACTATTAGAGGTGTTCAGAGGTGTTCAGAGGTGTTCAGAGGTGCAAGAGGTGTGATGAAGTATGCAGGGGTGTAACGAGGGATAGAGAGATGAATAGTGGTGTAAACATTAATGACGAGGTAAAAAGGAATGAAGACATGTTAGAGATGAATTGAGGCATGCTCTCTCTCTCTGTCTCTCTCTCTCTCTCTCTCTCTCTATCTCTCCCTCTCTCTCTCTCTCTATCTCTATCTCTCCCTCTCTCTTTCTCCCCTCTCTCTCCCTCTCTCTCTTCCTCTCTTTCTCTCTCTCCCTCTCTTTCTCTCTCTCCCTCTATCGCTATCTCTTTCTCTCTCTCCCTCTATCGCTCTCTCCCTCTATCGCTCTCTCCCTCTATCGCTCTCTCCCTCTATTGCTCTCTCCCTCTATCGCTCTCTCCCTCTATTGCTCTCTCTTTCTCTCTCTCCTTCTATATCACTCTCTATCTCTCTCACTGTCTGTCTCACTGTCTCCCCTTCCTTCTTTCCTCCCTCTTCTCTCTTTCAATTATTAAGGTAATTACAGGAATCACTTTCTTATCTGTTCAAATAGATGGGCAATAAAACAGTTATGGTTATATGAGTTTTATGATGGCTGTGATTTATATTTTAAGATAAAAAGCAAATTTATTTATTGAATATTTTTTCCCGAATATTTTATAAAAGTTAATAGTCATTGATGTTTCTGAAATAAGGTATATTTATGATAAAATATGCAGGATACTATGATGGCAAGTTTTCAATCCAGTTAAATGAGAATAAAATTTTATAACAAATTGAGTCAATTTATTCCATATTTTCATATATTTTATACAGCCGTAGATATGTCAATGTCATAAGATAATGTGATGAAATCACACAGGGATCCATTATTCAGAACAGTTGTAGCTACAAGTCAAACTTTAGGCGCAGTGTGGCTCCAAGTGTAAGCCCATTGCATGAAACACTTTTATAATTACAATACTTGAGAATGTGGTCATCTAAAGCTATTGTAGCCAGAAAAGTTGTTAATTCAACCAGATTTACATTTGCAGTGGGTCCATAAAATTTTACTTACAATCAATTGTAGCTACAAGTGTTCTTATCTGAGCAATGGGTCCTGAATTGTAATGATACAAAGGGGCCTATTCTTGAAAAAAACTTCTTAGCCTAAGAACAATTCTTAACAATTCTTTTATAGGCTATTATGAACGGTTCTTAGACTAAGAAGTTCGTAAGAACGTTTCGAGCATAGGCCCCCTGGTCTGCAGGGTCTTATCTATTTATTTATATGCTAAAAGTAAATTGTTCTTAAAAGTTTGTAGAAGTAATAATGCCCCTCCTGTTTGAATTTTACGTCGGTCTGCAAATATTTTTAATGTTGTCTCTTCAGTGTCATATTGTATGTGGAGTTTGTTCTGATTTTCGTCGTCATAGCCTGCGCCGTTATTCAACCGACTCACGTTTAGTTTGTTCATTATTGTGGATGACGCCACGGGGGATATTCAGTCCCAGTCACCGGGTACGTAACTCTTTGTTACCCCCAGCAGAAAATGAGGACATTAAACGAGAATTCACCACACAAAATAAAATAAAAAGAAATGAAAAGAAATTCTTTTAGTTGTAAATTTTCACTGTCAGAAGTCTCTGAATCGCTTGGCACATTTAATTTTATCAAGATAAGCTTACATCGTAGCGATACTAGTAAGGTCGGTTGTAAATCTTTTCACCATATTTTTTAACATCCAGATTCAAATTGACGGTCGTAGATTTCCTTGCACTATGATGACTTTAACGTGGTGTAATTCCTTTTATCTATGCAAGGTGATGTCAAAGTTGTTAATGCACTGGCTACCATGGTAACTACATGATGACGCAATTACCTAGCAACCATACCTACAGGCAAGGTTAACAACGAGAACAATAAGAGTAAATGTAATATTAAAAGTATATCGTTTGTATTTTATGATAGAAATTACAATCTTCAAGGTAAATGTGGTTTGATAAAATCTTGCTTTGATAAATCAAGGCCTATGCTGTTTGATGTTGTAATAATGCTACCAGGAGGTTGTATTTAATGCTTTATAATAATGCTATCAGGAGGTTGTAATATGCTATTGGGAGGTTGTAATTATGCTATCAGTGCACTTTAAAAAAGTGTTAATGTATAATTATTACTTTTTATGAATTAATCTGATACCAAATTGAAATTCAGTCATATATTATTTAATCATAAATCAGTTCATATATTCCAAAAAGGAAATCGATAAATTCTGCTGGGATTATATAATTTAAAATAATTTTTATTTTTTTTATTTATGGTACCGTATACATTGTAATGCTGCTATATATATATTTTAATTGTATGTTCTTTTAATCATGAATCAGTTAAGGAAGACAGACAAACAGATATTTTATTTATGTCTCACCTCACATATAAAATAATGGTACAAAAAATATATAATAAAATACTGTACAGGTATCTAAAACAAAAGTGATCCATCCAATACAGATTATGAGAGACGAAGTATACCAGAAGATTGTGATCAAATGTGATGTGATGGTATTTACACATCTTCATGAATATTTATGAGTCATTGGTCCATAGGGACAACACTGATTACTCGTCATGTCCATGAATAATTGTCAAAGCTGTTCCCCGTGGTGTTAGAGATCAGCCCAGATACATGTCATGACTTATAGGTATAATCTATGTCGATTGGTACCACTGACTTACATTATACACCAATTTCCTGTTTATAGAAATTTAATAAATAAGATTTTTGACCCAAAATTAATAAATAAGATTTTTGACCATGTCCTATTGGACAATTGTTGGTCTCTTGGTGGAGGTGTGGGAGTCAAGGATAGGGATCAGGAGGGGGAGGGGAGGGGATCTTTCTGGGGGGTTAATCCTTGAGTACTTTTTCACCTTGCCCTTCCCATTTTTTTCTGGAGGAAGTTGCCTGACTCAGAGTAATACTGTAACTGGAAACCTGACAGCCGCGCCGCACATGGCACTGTCCTAGCCACCGTCAGCACCCTGGTCCCGCCTGACAGCCTGGGAACGAGCTGTAGCTCACCTAGAACCTGTGTGTCACAGTGAAGTGACTGATGACTGTAGCTCACCTAGAACCAGTGTGTCACAGTGAAGTGACTGATAGCTGTAGCTCACCTAGAACCAGTGTGTCACAGCGAAGAGACTGATAGTTGTAGCTCACCTAGAACCAGTGTGTCACAGCTAAGAGACTGATAGCTGTAGCTCAACTAGAAGCAATGTGACTGTCCAGTAACTGATAGTTGTCACCTAGTCAAAGACTTGAAACCAATAGTTCTACCATATTATTCTTGAAAATAATAAAATAATAATATTAAAATAATAGTATGTATATTATTAATGTATTGATGGGAACATATTGTTGTATCTTATTAAAGGTTGCATGTCCTAGCATGGCAATTAATCAGTATATTAATCAGTGCTCATATGTTTCTGGCAATATTCAGTGCTATGGATACTGCAGGTTTCTTCCTGACATAAACTGACAGCCATGATATGAGTGAAAGAGTCTTGAAAGTGGCTCTATACCCCAATTTGAAAAATATATAAATTTAAAATTAAAATAGATGTATAAATGTATAATATTAAGATTCTGTTTTACCCTAATGTTCACGCTGTTGTGTCTATTACAGGTAGCATGTCGTAGCACGCAGACCAATGCCAGCATGTCTGAGGATGGACCTGGTTCTCACGTCAAGACAGAGGCGGCAGAAGCCTCTGAGAATCTGGAGGCCCTCAAGGATGGTGAGTAGCTTCTCCAACTTCTTCAGCAAAAGCTGCCCATATACCAGATTCAGCTAAAGCTGTCCATACTCTCAAGGTTCTTCAGTTAAAGCTGTCCATAGATCAGCTTCAGCTAAAGCTGCTTATACTTCTTCAGGAAAAGCTGCCCATATAATACTCTCAAGGTTCTTCAGCTAAAGCTGCCCATAGACAAGTTTCAGCTAAAGCTGTCCATACTCTCAAGGTTCTTCAGCTAAAGCTGCCCATAGACAAGTTTCAGCTAAAGTTGTCCATACTCTCAAGGCTCTTCAGTTAAAGCTGCCCATAGACATAGACAAGCTTCAGCTAAAACTACCCAAATAATCTCCAGCCTCTTCAGATTCCTATAAACTTCTGTTCCATATGCTCCAGATACCGTTGTCCCTTCTCCAGATACCGTAGTCCCTTCTCAATAACCCAGATCAGCCACTATTCAATTTACTTTTTTCTTGTAGTGAAACACAGGACAATAAACTGATACTAACTGATTATAAGCTGATATGACTACAAGTTGTTGCTGTAGGTATCCTAATCTTGCTAGAATGTTTCTGTTCCTGATACCAATACCAAGCAGTGCTCACAGGTAACCTCTGCAATGACTCCTGTGAGCACAGAACTCAAAACAACATTGCTAATCTTCTTGTAGTGAAACACGGGATGATAGCGATATCTCCTGGACATTCACTTCATTTAGGTGCCAAGAGATCCAAAAACAAGCCGGTTCAATGGCGACAATTACAGAGATGTGTGTCCGACAATTACTAAGTTGTGTGTCCGAATGTCCATCTGCTTCAGAGATGGAATTAGATCTTAATCCAGCCAATCAGAAGTCTGTGTGTGGAGACAAACCACACCTGACCACCCATACACCACCCCATCGACCTTTCCTTCAGATGATAAAATTCCAATCTCTTTTCTATTTGCATTGTTCTCCGACATGGACAGAACAATTTCTTCACAGTGAATAGCAATGATGGTCATCTCAGGGTCATTGGTGCAGGTGAATTATCCGCTGCAGGTAATTTAATTACTCCTACATTGATGGCATTAGGACTGAACTAACAGCGGGAACAAGCAGGGACAAGCAATCCAAAAGGGAGTTTATCCAAATACACGTGCAAACGAGCTACGGATTGGTTTTCGCGCTGTCTGCACGTTCTACTCGACAAGGATACGTTGCGAGACGTTCCGAAAACCGGTGGAGGTCCTCTGACCTCCGAGAGGCTGTTGACGGGAACAGATCCTTACAACACCAGATAGCCTCACCTTCATTGTTCCGCATCGAGACTCGAACATGACGTTTTCCTGCCGACTGTTTTTCAGAACAGACGTGCAAACAAGATCTCTTGTTCCGGAGCACAGCCCGTGAACACAATCGCAATTCGTGCCCTATTGAATAGGATAGTCGGAGAAAGAGGATTTTGTAACAGTTTGTTCAAGCAAGTTCGTCCAATGGTTCGCATTCACTGGGCCCAGAGGGAATGTGTGCTCTTTCAATTGAATTGAGGGCAATATACGTGGATTTTAGGGAGTCAGGATTCATTGGAGACTGTATATCCATGGCCTGTTCGACAAGCGTGGGGTGTATTTTAATGAATGCTCAGAGGAACACCTGCCAAGTCATACAGTGCCCTTTTCATAGACTCATCTTTCCCTATCATGCAGTAGATAGTCACTCAGTCACCTGTCTACAAACAAGCCACGTTAACCAAATTCTAAGGTCATATGCAGCCCTTTAAATTCGCTTGAAGACTCACAAGCTATTTTCAGTGTTATAGCAAGGCTTTATTGAAGCAGGAAATATTTATTCTTATTTCTTTTAACATTGAATAAATTATTTCTTTCACATATTATAATGAAAAGATGAATGCAGTTTAGTGACACTCGTAAAGATAACACCCGTGGTTGAAAACAATCCTGGAAAGTTGTCTTTATCCATAATGCTCTTAATGCTCATAATGCTCATAATGCTCATAATATATTATTTATTTCCATTTCAATTCTGAAGACTTTACCTAATTTTAACACATAGTTAAAATATATTGTATCATCACATATGTGTGAAATATTCCTGCTGTGACATAAAGCACTATAATTTATCATTAATAACATTTGTGAACAATATTAAAATATTTAAAACTCCAATATCTGCATCTTGCATATATGGTAATTATATGGATACGGGACTATCGCCTTTCCTAGACATACATACCCGAAGTTAGCTGGCTTGTGTTAATGGTCATGACCTAGTATCACTTCACTTTCGTGTACATATCCTAATCTTGCTAGAATGTGCCATAATCTGTTATCAGCACAATGTGTTTCTATAGGTATCATAATCTTATTAGGATGTGCTATAAAACACGGTATCACCACAAGGTGTTACTGAAGGTATCATAATCTTATTAGGATGTGTTATAAACTGCACTATCAGTGTATCACCACAAGGTGTTGAATACGGCTCGTATATCTCCTTCCCTTTCCTGACTCACACCATCCATATAGTGTATTATCGGGCGTCCATATAGCGTATTATAAGCCATATCTCTGATCAAGTTTTTTTGATGATATCACGAAGGTGAGATTTTATGGAGTTGACATAGAAAGACAGATGAAATTGATATGTTTGTCTGTATGTACTAGCAATGCCTACCTGCTGGATATGACCCATCCAGAGAAGTGTAGATATGAAAAGCAAACTGTCGTGTCTGTAAAGAGAAGCTTTTGAGAACTTTGAAGTGCTGAAATATTGCTTTGTTGATTAGTGGAAGGTGACAGGTGGGTTAGAACAAGTGCCAAAGTTATCTCAGGAGCTTGACATCACGGAAAGTGCTGCAGTTTTTTTCCCTTTACATATAATCACAGAAATCTGTGAATGCGAGATTATGCGTAATATTTGGGTCAATGAATTCAACTGGTTATATTAGCAAGTGATTTGTTGAATAACCCTCTACCTGCTGAAGGCAACCAGAGATGAGCAGTCACTGAGCCTAATCTAGCAGGAGAGGGTTAATGCAGTCACTTGAATCTTTCACCTATACACGATGATAAATCTGATAATGATAAATCTGATGATAACTCCGAAGAATGTAAGGAGAAAAATAATAAATATATGGTTGAGGCTTCATTATTCATTTTGTGGAAATCTGGTTTCGATCTGAAAGAAGCAACAATGTGAATATATTATTTGAAATTTAATCTGTTTTTTTCTTCTCAACTGCTCAGAAGCGATTAGCTAAGGAAACGAGACTCAAGACACACTGCAAGTTGTTATCCATATGATTCTCTATTGTTTGCCCGTATTTTGCGATGTCATTTAATTGTGGCCTTCGGGATATCAGCATCCATCACCTTGACACGAACTGACGATCATGATCAGCTGATTCATTGTCGTAGGTCTCCGCTTCTTTAGGATCTCACCTCCAGTTTGCAACACTTGGCTGCTTTAGAAGAAAGGCGTTACAGTTTTATCAGGCGATGTTATCTGAATTTTGCCACCTCCTATGAAATAACACAAAGGTTGGGAAGATTTGGCCGGTATTACACTACATGAAGCATCTTTAGGGGACGCCTCTTTCAACATTCTGTAATCATAAGAAAATCATAAGTCCGGGGAGGATAATGGATGTGTCTGATCCCCCTGTCTTTATGGCTTCTGTACTGTCTGTGGATTCATGCTTTTTTAAGTTTGCCTGTAGATAGATATTCATACATGGCTGACAGAACATAAAATAATTGAAAATAATTCCTATGGTGAGGGTTTGTGTTAATATCAACTATTACGCCCATACATTAAACCCCCTCAGGGACACTACATGTTCATACATCGTTTGTTTTATATCCTCAAATAGCACCATTTCTTTTATAGGTTAAAAATTCCTGCTGAGATGTTATGCAAAAGAAAATCACACCCTAACAGCAACCCGATTTACATGCTTCTATTTTTATATTTAACAATATCTGGATTTAACCTTAACACTATATAGAGTTCACCAACATTTTACGACTAAAACATTGAATTAAATTTAGGCAATGCTAGAGGGAAATCATATTTGAACTTTTCAATCTGATGCTACCTTTAATATGAGCATGATCTTCATTACAATGTGTTTAGTTCGTATTTAGGGTCCCCGTCATACACATGCTTTACCCTCCAGTAATATAGACTTACTTAATTCCTCTAATGGGTTATTTTGAATAGGAGAGTTTGGGCGAGAACAAGACGAGCTGGCAGTTTCAACGACGAAATCTTCACGATTGTCCTTGTACACATTCTGACTCCTATTCAGAGCAGGCAGACAGTTTTCCCGCTCTCTGTTCAGTCACATGATCTCCAATTGATACCTGTCAGGCGGTTCAGACATATTGGGGTACATTCATGTCCGACGGTTCAGACTTATTGGGGTACGTTCACACCAACAAGTCATTGTGGATTCACATTGCTACACATGCAAGGTTAATGGAGTGAGTGGTTTAGTTACCATGGTCTTTTAACTCGGTCAAATGTATCTCATAGAAATAGAAAATCAGGGATATAATCTTATCCTATTTAGATACTACCGATACATATATTATATCTACGGCTGTAAATAGGTAGTCCTGAGCATGTGTCCTGGCCTGTTAAACTACTTCTGGTAACAGTACGGTAGTCGGTTAAGAACTGTCTGGTACAATTATTCAACTTGCTTAGTTATGAAGATGAATATGTCTACATGTGTCTAAGGATATATTTACACTGACATCCGTTCACATGATCCTCCTTTCTGATGCCATCACGATAGGATGTGGTGTCTGTACCGTGGCAATGCAGTTATCATCCTTGGTTTGTCAGTGCTAGCTGGTTTCTGCAGGTTTATTGCAACATTCAGCGCTATGGATGTTGCAGGGTTTTTCCTGCCCTAAACTGACAAACCATGATTTAAATGAAAGAATCTTGAAAGCAACCTAAACCCCATATACAAAACAACAAGAGAAAAAAAAGCTTGATCCTAGTATAATTTCCCTGCCTCGACATCTTTGACAATTTGACAATGGTTCTATTAGGAAAAAACTGTTACTGATTATCCAGGAACCCAAATCAGGCATATCAATCTGTAAACAGACCCTTTGGTTGACATGCCACTCATGCTAATGTCCACAGATAAGCAAATCAGTGAAGCGATCTACTTCTCATTCACATGGTTCAGGAGGGACATTGCCTCGGGATCTGTTGTCTATATCACATGCTATATCACATGCTTGTTTGTAGAAGTGGATGGGTTATTGTGCAGTCCTGTAAGTACTTGTGATGTGTCAGTCACAGAACCAGCAGACCCTAGAACCATGAAGTTGTAGAGGTAAATATCTGAGTGGACCAGGCCTCCATACCTTGCTCCCATACCCAGATACCAAGCTAGAACCACAAAGTTGTAGAGGTGTGGACTATCTGAGGAGACTTTAAGCCTTCATACCTTGCTCCAGCCAATACCCAGATACCAAGCTA
>JAUTBZ010142328.1:0-12658 GCA_032361785.1 Lepetodrilus galriftensis | reverse complement strand
ACTTCAGGGCAAGTGAAATTGTAGATTTCACTTGCCCTTGGGCAAGTAAACAAAAAAATAATTATTCCGCCCCTGAGTTATAGCTAAGAACTAGTCCAAAACAACCATAAATATCTGTGATATTATGCCTTTAAAGGTATCTGTGTGACCCCCTGAAAATTACAGATTTTACCACCTTTAAGTTAACATTGGGTCTATGGAGAATGACCCCCTCATTATTTTCATTATTTCGAACACTGCTAGCTAGTTGACTAGCCGGATGATGCAGTAAGGAATTTGTATGTCGCTGGATACTCGCTAGTGTTGAGAATGTATACATTTATTTTCAAGCAAAACCTTCCTGGACCACTATATAGGTCAACGATCTGTGATAGTGTATCTATGATGTTATGACTTTAAAGTACTATACTATCACAGATGGTTGACCTAAATAATAGAGAACAAATTTCTATCTGAGACTACTTACGCTTGATTTATCCACACAAAAGTTTATTTATCAATGTTCTTGTTCCCCAACAATCGATACCATAGTTATAAAAACAAATAATAATATTTTATATGAACAAAGGGAGCATTCCTCGCTCTATAATTATCTTGTCATTGATACATAAACTGATCTATGAAGGAATTCTAAGAAAACCCACTTTGAGTTGTGTCTCTTTGAAACTCTTTGCATTAATATTTATAATTGAGCAAAAAGAAATATGACCACATTCAGGTTGACGACCGCTGGTTAATACACTTGATTCAAACCTATCGTGGTGTTGCAGTGGAATTATGTCTGATATTCTTTTCAGGTACAAGATTAATTTATGATAGAGCCTTTTTATTGGAATGCCGGAATTCTCCTCTGACAAAGAGCCCGCCCGTGATGGCCAAAATCCCGGGAATCACAGCGCCTGGAGAGGTTGTCGCGCCTAAAGATGCCACCCACAAGATACCAGAGGAGAAAGAAAGAGCTGGTGGGTGTTTACAATTATGTATCCAAGATCAGGATCCTAGCAATGTTTTTGACTTCTGTTCAATAAAATACAAGCTTGTAATGAAAGTAAAATTAGGAAGTTACTGCTGGTTTATAATAATAGATAATAACCCACCCAGTACGAGAAATTGCAGATTATCTTTCCCGAGTGAAATTAATTTCAGAAGGTAAAGATAATCTCTCGTACTGAATGGGTTATTGCTTTTATTTAATATAGTAAGACTTAAAGAGACCAGGAGCCCAGACCTTTGAACTCAAATAAACGAGGTACCAGTATCTGAGTATCTGAGTATAAGGGAGAGCAATTAAAGAAAGTTGATGTCTACACTCCCGATGATAATTAGACTGACTGACTAGGTTATATAACACCAAATAAAATCCCATAGATGACAGTATTAACGTATTTATGCATAACTACTGATTCAGTCAAACAGATACCACAAAACAAATTTCATTGCAAAGTTCAGAAATGTAGAAATCAAAGAAAAAACACATGTCATGTTGCTTGTTTACGTTGTCATGTTGCTTGTTTACGTTTCACAGGAAGTGCCATAGGTTCACAATTAATATATTACTGTAAATGTTCATAAAGACCACAACAAATATCAAATTAAGTACAAATGAAGTTCAAATGGAATGTTTTTAAACAACTGGGGACTAGGTACTTGTCAAATACAGTGGAATTACCATTTATTCCAAATCAATCACGGTGGGATTGGGGCAGTAATAGGTACTGAGCAATAATAGGCCGCCAACCAGTAGGCATATGGCTTCTCAAAAAACATTAATAACATTTAATTTGCCCCATGTTTGGTACTGACATCTCCAAATCAGGGCCTGGCCCCGAGATTACGAAAATTTCTGAGCACAAAAACGTACTCGGACTATGACATCACATGACGTTTTATGAACACAATTCTGAGTTGAGTATGAAATCGTACTCAGTAAAGTTTCGTAATCTCGGGCCCTGCATTGCCATAGTACAGACAGCACATCCTATCATGATCGTGTCGGAATGGTAACTTTCGCGAACGTTGATGCCAGGGTCGCGCGACCGTTATACCATTGTGCTACCAACTGTCACCTCCCTATTATTAATACCTCCAGCGCTGATCACAATATTGGTAATGATGTAAGGGTTGTATTCAGTACTTGTAATGGTACTGCAAGGGTTGTCTATCTGTATACAGTAAATCTGATTATCCTGGACTTCCACATGGTCTTGTGTGTGCAGACAGCTTGTAGATGAAAGAAGGCCAACAAAACCACGAAGGTCTGGAAATGGTTTAGTCAGCAAATTGATATAATTTCCTTGTGATTATAATGTCATCCCCCCGATGACCATAAGAGCACTTATGACGCACACACAACCTATACACGGACACAGACATTTATTTGCTCATTTTGTTTACCTGCAATGATGGTAAATGTCAGACAGTTTACCTGAAACGATGGCGAGTGATGTTCGACCATCAGTTGATGGTTTCAGCACTTCATCATCTCTCGCGCCGATGGCTGGAACAGTGTTCTGTTTAACCCTCTCAATGTTGAAGGCAACTGGAGATGCCCTATAGAGCAATGTATGTGCCTTAATCCAGCAGGGAGAGGGTTAATGATAAGTCTTATGATGGCTGTCCGGCCTGGATCTCTCGCGCCGGTCACTGGAACAGTGTTCTGTTTAATGACTCTTATGATGGCTGGACGCTGGGTTTTAAGTGGCGGGGAGTGGACTATGATTGTTGATGGAGGATGGACGTCAAATTAAAGCTGGATTACTGTAATTATTATGATGATGACTTATGGTAAAGTGTGTCTGATGACAGGAATACTTGGAATATACGATCAAGGCTGGAATTGTAAATTTCCATTTTTAGTCTTGTGTCTACATGGTCATGATAATAGGGAAAAAGTGTTTCAATTATTAGGAATTACTGTATGTCCCAAGTTGCAACGATCTTGGTGACTGTACTCAGATTTTCAAGGTCGTAGTTGATTATTATCCATTGCTCTTCCGATTATTATCCATACCTCTCTGAAACAATTCTACTTAAACACCTAGAAACATGTGTACTTTGTAAATTTCTGTCACAAACTTGAATTAATCTAAGTTACAGTAAGAGATGAAGAAATTTCAAAGGTGCCAAAATATCCGTTTCATTTTTTAATTTAAATTAAATTTATTTATTTATTTTTTTAATTGGGGTTTAGAGTCACTTTCTAGATTATTTCACTATGACTTGTCAGTTTAATTAAGGCAGGAGGAAACCCGCAACATCCGTAGCACTGAATGTTCATGTACATATGTTTCAGCCACAGGGTGCAGCTCTATTGAACTATGTATTGACCTCTCATGCCAATGTCTCTTCATCTGTGCTGCCGATCAGTTGGGGGTCATGGATGACCTCAAGGTCATTGATTCTCAGCGATCGTAAATGTATTGAATCCCCGCTAGTACCTAAGCACCCTGCTGAATACTAACGACCTCGTCAAGATGCTCAAATTAACCAAGCATCTTTAATGGATTTCTCAACCGTATTGGTAGAATAATTTCTGATATTTTTCAATTTATCAGAAAGGGGGTAAGAGTGATTGAAATTCCTCTTTCCTGAGATAGATTTTAATCTGGAGTTGTACATGTCAAGAAATGAAAATGCGGGGTTATTGTAGATTGCCGAACTTTGTTAACACGTCGGATAACAAAATTGTAAAATCCAAGTTTTAATCCTGCTTTGGGTGCCCAGATATTCTCAGGCAAGAAGCAGCAGTTGTGTACACCCCGGGCAGACAGTTCTCATAAAGTAGTCAGAGTTTTTCGATAGATCAATACGATGACAGAATTGTGCAAGCTGACATTTTTCTCTAGTCACTCATAGTGGAAAGGAAAAAGAAATGTCAGTCGCATAAAAAAGTCCTGAACCTGGAGTGTTCATGTTGGACGATTAGGTCTATTCCCCTCAGGGAGACATGCAGCATTAGACGCCGTCCAGGTACACACCATTAGACGCCGTCTACGTACATGTCTTTACATTAGACAGCGACCGAGTCAGGCGTGTAATGTGTCTAAGTTGTAAAGGTGCTGAAGTAATACATCCAAATTAAATTTTTGAATTGTATTTTTTCCCCCTGATTTTTTCTTTTCTTTTGGTGCATTAAGTTGACAGTGAGACCAATAGTGTCTTGAAATGTGTGAATTTTGTGAAGTGAAAAATCAAGTTCTGGAAATTGTAGATAATTATGTAATATTTATATGTCAGTTGAGCTTTGGGATTTGAAAAGTGGAATTGTTTGACACTCATTTACAGAGCCACTATTTAATTTAATCTGATTTCACATCTACACAATGGCAAAGATTACCACCATCACCACAATCACAACAACCACCATCACAGGCAACCACAATTACAACCACCACCACCACCACTACCAATGACCACCACTACTACTGCCACAACCACCACAATTGTTAAAAATACTATGGAAGTGGTATTGAGCACGGGGACACCCCCCCCCACCACAACCATAACCATGATAATAATCATCATAACCACAATCACCACTACAGACACAACCACAACAAGAATTACCACAATAACCATCACCATCATCATCGTCATCACCACCACCATTATCATCACCACAACCATCACTACCACCACCACTACTACCATCATCATCATCATCATCATCATCATCCCATCATCCCACCACCACTACCATCATCACTACCATATCATCCCACCATCATCACCACCACAACCCTTACCACCACAACCATCACCACCACAACCCTCACTACCACAACCCTCACCTTCTGCTGTTGAAAGCTTCCATGCCTAGCAGTGCTACCAATAGTTGCCAGCACTTTGCTTCACAGTTTACGCGATCATTTCACCAGTAATTCTAAGTCGCGAAGTGGGTGTTTGTGTTCAATGGGTCCGAAGTCACATGGCCCCCAGGCTTCCCATCTCGGGGGGAATCTCGGACCAGGCATTAAAGGAGTCGTTACCTCAGACCAGAGAGCTACTTTTTCTGCAGGCAATCGACACAGAGGCTGCCATTGATTCACAGACTTCATGGAAGAGAGCGTTTATGTTGTCATTTGTAATTGTGGAGACAGCCTGAGACCATTCAAACATTAAGGTTAGATTCAATTATTTCGGACTGAAATGTGATTCGATTGGAACAAGTGGTTTTTGCGCCTGGAGGATGAAGTTCTTTGTGAATTGTAGCGTTGGGGCCCAGAATGCGAGAAAATCGTCTTGTCAGTTCCACATTAATTTGACGTAAAATTAGATTAATTGTCAAACATGTATTTATAATACATCCTGAGATTTTTGTGTGAATATAATGGTGCCAGATTGAGAACTGATTAATTGGATCTACAGTCATTCGATGCAATATGATGCCTTAAAATTGAATAAATTGCCGTAAATGTGTTACATATATCCTGAGATTCTAGAAAGCAACTTTAAACCCCAATAACATTAATATCCTGAGGTTATTGATGAATGTAATGGTGCTAGACTGAGAACAGATCTATGTGTTGTATCCACAGTCATTCAATTCAATAAAATGCTATAAAATTCAATTAATTGCCATAAATGTAGATATGATTCAGACATGGATATTCTACTATTATATGAACCAGTGATCACATTTTAGGGTCAGCGGGCAATGCCGCCATATAAAAGGACTCATTTACTACATCAATATTCAATATTTTTTTATAATCTTTGATCTACTGGCGAAGGTGCCATTGATATTTCCTGACTAAGCCACGGCAACCAGACAGCATTTATATTGTCACCCCAAGCAAACTCTTACATTTGATACATAATTGTTCTACCATTTTTTTTCTTTGATACATCATTTCCGGTTGTACAATGCAGATCCGAATTCTACCTAAACAGGATGTTAAGAACTCTGCGCTCAATTTGCCGAGCAAACGTACGGAGGAAATTCGGAGGAAGAACACTGCCGAGATCTTAGAGAATTTATTACGATCTGTTGAACTGTTCATCTGTTACAATTTGATCCAAGCTAGAGGGAGGAGATGTTGATTGTGCCGGTGGGAGTAGTTACGAAGGATGCGGTCTGGACGTGATGCGGTCTGGACACGTCTTGTCGAGGGATGTTGCCAACAGGTCGTGGTCCATTTCCCCGAATTCCCCTGACATGGTTCAGTAAGCCAGGGGACCCATTGTTCTGTATCGATGACCTGTGTGGGCCAGTTGATGGCCTGTGTATGCCAGTATGTTCTACTCATAGGGAGTCATAATTCTGTATGTCTGAATACCACATTGTAGTCGGCCATCATCCTAATTGGACCTGGGCGGTGGGGGTCTATGTCCGGGGCGGTGGGGGTCTATGTCCCGGACCCGGACTCTCGGTCCATTTCCTGGCCCCGGACCCAATTCCTGGAAAACTGATTGTTTAACATACTTAGGGTTAAAGTTAGGGTTAGGAATATATTTTATTAATATTTTTGAGCCAATGAGATTGCAGGGAATTGGGTCTGGGTCCGGGGAATAGACCACAAATCTGGGTCAGGGTCTGCATCCAGGGAATAGATCTGTCCTACATACAAAACTTCAAGGTAACACTATTAACAGTAGCGCCAGCCTTAAACATGGAGTACACAGGTATTAGAGTTAAGGTTACCTTAGTTATTCTGGTATATATATAGCCGGGTGTGATATAAGATGCTCCTACTGGTCTCGGCCAATGGGGTTACCCCTTTGGCTCAGTCGGTAGAGAGTTGGACTTGCAATCCAGCAACTCTGGTTTGAATCCCAGGATCGGCAATGATCCTGTTTCAATGGCGCCCAACGTGGGTCCTGTATCCTATTTAAAAAACATTATTTTAGAGTCATAATTCTTTAAAACAATAAACTCACTATAATCCTGTTTTAAAATTTCTCAAATTTATTAATATTTCGTGTTAATATTTAAAAAAGTAATTTGATCTTTTTATAAGTGGTTTCAACTACAATGACTAATAACACGATTAAGTAAAGTAGCAAGACTGTATGATTTAAACATCGTCTCTGGGGAAGTCTGTATATGGTTCCACGATCAGGGATGCAGCAACTATTGCATCAGGCTGAATTTCCTGACTCTGGAATAGAAATTACATTTGACAGCTTAAGACAAAGCATTGTACATTGGTATGTTCAGTCATATCGTGTATGCAGCATTCGCATAATTTCCTGCATGCTGTGAGAGTCAATTGCCGAAGGCGTGTGCGTCAGTAAGCCATGTGGACTGCAGTGCATTACTAAGCCACATGGACTGCTGTATGTCATACAGACATATGATTGATGGTTCATGTAGAATAATGTCAGTCACAGAAGTTTGTGAAGAAATTATTTTGGGAAAAAAACGGTCTAAGTTCATTATTTTATTGCTGGCACTCTTGTAACTTTTTTTTCTTTTGCTCGTTTTAGATTCATTTTACTGTTACTGTGCGTGGGGACTGGTACACTCGATGAACTATATATGCTCTTAGACAAGTCTGTGTTCATTGGATCATTGAATGTAGTGTAGAATCAAAATAAGGAGATGAAATTACGAAAATTTCAATTTCATGCTCATGTTCACATTTTATATGGGGATTTGTGAAGAAAACTTTGAGTTGAGCATATAAATCATATTCAAAATATTTTTGTAATCTTCGGGACAGGATTCATTAAAAATATAAATGTGATAATTAAATAAGTCCTTTGTTTCGGAATTCAGTACTCAAAAGAGAACTCAATCCACTCTGAAAGACAAATTATTCTATTATCTGTGTAAAGCCTGCACAAATTAAGTAAGGAGTCACAAGTGCTGCTCAAAAGGTACAAGACTTTTGTCTGGTTGGCAGAAATTATCAACACTATTACCGTTCTTTTGACCATTATTGAAATTTGGACTGTCTTCTTGACGTTCCTTTCTTCTGTTGGCAGTTCCTTCTCCCTTTATGTCTACCAGAGTATTTACTTAGCTCCAACACCATAGAGTGACCTGTTTTGTCCTCAATTACCGATACCAGAGCAAGAAGTCCAACACCATTGCTCGTCACGTATGAGTGAAAGTTTTCCCACTGTGACTTAAAACAATAACTCATTCACCCAACACCATTGTATCTCTCTAAGGCTGAGCCAACAAGTACAACACCATTAAATCCTTCATTACCTAAACCACAGCAATAACTCCCAACGCCATTGAATCCCTCCATTACCTCATCAGAGCAAGAACTCCAACACCATTGAACTATCTGCCTTGCCCTCCATTACCTAAACCAGAGCAAGAACTCGTTGAATTCCTCCATTACCTAAACCAGAGCAAGAACTCGTTGAATTCCTCCATTACCTAAACCAGAGCAAGAACTCCAACACCATTGTCATTGAATTCCTTCATTATGTAAACCAGACCAAGAACTCCCAACACCATTGAATGACCTGTCTTGCCCTCCCAGGGCTCTGGACCAACATATGCCCGACGTACAGGGGCAAGTTAAATTGCACTGTGGGCAACCTACATTTGATGCCTTTGCTACTTGCCCCGACTTGATCTGCAGGCAAGTAACTCAGAATGTTAATCTAGAGCCCTGCCCTCCATTACCCAAACCAACGCAATAACTCCAACACCATTGAGTCCCTACATTTCCTATACCAATGCAATAACTCCCAACACCATTGAGTCCCTGCATTTCTTATACCAACGCAATAACTCCAACACCATTGAGTCCCTGCATTTCCTATACCAACGCAATAACTCCAACACCATTGAGTCCCTGCATTTCCTATACCAACGCAAGAACTCCAACACCATTGAGTCCCTGCATTTCCTATACCAACACAAGAACTCCAACACCATTGAGTCCCTGCATTTCCTATACCAACGCAAGAACTCCCAACACCATCGAGTCCCTGCATTTCCTATACCAACGCAAGAACTCCAACACCATCGAATGATACTGATTATCCCTCCTTTACAAAAACCAGAGTACAAGAAGTGCTGTTTCGCGCCTACGTCTTGACTTCTGTCGTAAGAAAAAAGGGCCGTCTTGTCGTGGTGCTGCTCTGTCCACAGAAACCTGTTTGCTCGGTCACTTTGGCAGACAGAGCTTTTAGCGACCACCGGGTTTTGCCCCCTTCCTCTAAGTGACGGGGAGGACAAGGTCCAGGTAGATGTGTACACCTTCACACCTAGGTGCCGAGTATGTTGTAGACTTGCCAATGTCAATCGGTCACGACTTCATTTGGTGTGCCATTGGCGATGCTAGGTAAACATGACCTGTGTGCCAACGTCCAAGACTAAAGGACAGACACCAGGGTAATTAAATTTAAGAAAATAATTTCAGCTTGTTTCAGACTTGCAGACATCTGTTGATCTAGATAAAAAATGTTTTAGACTTTCATCGTAGCTTTTGATCATGGATTTTCAGCTTTTACTTCATAGCGTTTCACATTTCTTTTATCATTATGATGTGAGTTTTAAAAAACCCCAAACAACTTGAGTCCAAGCTTCAAAAGGATAACACGATACTGGCTCATAATAGCTCGTTAATTTTTTCAAACTTTCAAAAGGTTTCGATTGACAGCAGGTCCTAAGGAAGGTTGCCTATGACTGCTTGAACATTTTCCTCATCACATTTGTTTATTATCTAAAAAAAAGGTACATATTTTATTTTTCAGACATATTTCTATACTAGTAGTTGGGCTTGTTTGTTTAATAGATTGTCACTTTTTGAGTTAAAAAATAAGTACCCTGTCTTTTCATGTAGGAAATGTAATAATTCAATTAAACTTTGTTGGGGGGTTATTTTAGAAACAGTCTAGTTTATACTTGGTAACTGGTAATAGTGCATTAGTATAAATTACAAGCTTGATATAAAGGAGGAGAGAATTTTCCTTGGATGACGAGATTGCCTCTTGTTTTAGCAGTTTAATTTCCTCCATTTCTCTGGGGATGCTATAAATATTAGAGATGGGAGATAATGGCTTGTGTCCTGGAACAACACCAGGCTGACCAAGATAGCCTTGTCTGGACATACTGACCCATGTCTTGTCTTAGGATAGCGGTCATCATCCTTGGTCTGTCACCACCAGCCAGTGCTCGCAGGTTTACTGCAACATTACAGTGATGTGGCTTTCCTCCTGCCAGAAACTGACAAGCTGTTATGTAAGTGAAAGAATCTTGAAAGCAAATCTAAACCCCAATTTAAAAAAAACCTGGATAGTAAGATATCAACATCATTCCTTCATGTTGTCATAAAGTGCCATGTCAATTCAAGTTCAAGGTCATTTAATGAGGTGCCAACTTTCATGTCCCATATTATAGGATGATATCTCCATTCAAGTTCAAGGTCGTTTATTGAGGTCATAACCTTCATGTCCTGCATGCCATACCCATCCAATTCAAAGTAATTTCTCAAGGTCACACATTAACTTGATGGAGTTAATAAATAACGTATATATCCTAAGTTACAAATGTCATCAAAAGTTTTGATATTTGTAAGTTAACCCTCCCTCTGCTGGATTTGGCACAGGTACTGCTCTTTAGGTCATCTCCGGTTGCCTCCAGCAGAGTTAAAGATGAAGGTCACACGTGAAATTGTAACACGATACAGTTCGACTGTGGATGCATCATGACGAGTACAGTCTACATATTTGAACAAATCACAAAATCAAAAAGTTTAGTATGTCACGCACAGACGTGAGGCAGCATCAGGGACGATCGTGATTCGTGTCTTTTAGTCGAGCAGAAGCTCGCCTTGTCACGGTAATCTCCCTGGAAACCGTACGTTCGAAGGTTCCTTCGGATCTCAAACAGACATAATTGGATTGACTGGAGCTGGTTCTCGTCAGTCTGCAATGTTATATTGTTTCAAACACACCTTCTTCTCTAAAACGCTCCACTTTGGGTAATTGATGTCTGTGAGCCGTCCGTTAAGCTCAGTAATACGCATCCTCAGAAACTCAATTTAGTATTGCCTATGACAAATTATGATGAATTTGTGAAAATGTTACCAACTCCTTATCGGTATGTACGTGTAGGTTGAATTAATAATGTAAAACATTGGTATAAATAGTACAAAATATCGTCCTCGACCTAAGTAATGTATCGGCTAAATTGTTGAGAAAAAATATCAGACCTACCCAACCATCTGCAACCAATACGTATTGACCCCACTACTCAACACAACCACCTTACCCCCATCATACATACCTATGCCAAGTCTTAATATTTCACCATGTTAACGTGATTCTTCACCATGCCCACAACATGATTCTTCACCATGCCCACAACATGATTCTTCACCATGCCCACAACATGATTCTTCACCATGCCCACAACACTCCCATTCTATTGCCACAGTTATGCTATTAATTGTTCCTGATGCAGGCCAAAGCTGAAGAAACTGTGCAGATTTTAATGAGTGGTTTAGAAAAGTACAAACAAACCTGTACCTCCTCAAATCTAATCTCGCAGATTTCCTGGCCAATGCTTCAGACTGTTCATCAGAGAAATAGGTAATACCTTCGCATGACGCTGTGGCTTTAGGTTGTATCTTCAACACAGATGCCAGTTTTATCGGAGAACGCTGGAATTATTGAACATTGGGATTATTGGACATTGCCAATATTATGATAGATCGCTGGTATTATCAGAGATTTTTTTTATTTTTTTTTATTTTGGTATCATCAGAGAATGCTGGTATTATCAGAGATAGTTTTTTTTCAGATAATGCCATAATTATTGGACATCAACAATATGATCAAATAACAATGGTATTTTCAGAAAATGCTGGAATTATTGGACTGCACCAATATCAGAGAATGTTATCAGAGAACACCAGAATTGCTAGACAACCCAAATATCATCAGAGAACACTGGTGTTTCCAGAGAATGCCAGTTTTATCAGACAACACCAGTATTATCAGAGAACGCAAATGTTATCAGAGAAGACTGATGGAGATTCTCAGAATTATCCTAGATTTTCTGTCCAATCTGTACGATCTCCGAACAGCATTATGCAACTTCCCTAACAACTTGTAACCAAATTCCTGAGACATCTCACAGGCTGACTGCGCCGATTTTAACGAGCTACGCAATGTTTCCAGACAAACTCTTCATTCTTATTGATAACCAGACTTTCAAGCTTTAGCATTAGACACGATTATGTATGTATCTATGTAGCATTTATTTTAAGGTTGATAAAATCTTCAAAGAGATTGTAGTTCAGCTGCAGGAATATCACTTCGTTGTTCAACCTGATCCCGTCTTCCTGCGTCTTGTTCCGACTGTAAATAATTCGCAGACGGACCACAAAGTGTCCGCCCCATAATCTTACACGTCTATTCTCGGGGGATCATAATTTTGCAAAGGGATTTTGCTGATCAAGAAGATTGAATTTAGGGATGACAACAAGCTCTTTAACCCTAGGAGTGCCCCCTGCAAGCCACGGGAATTGCCAGATATTGATGTGTTTGTGATGTGTCCAACAGGGAGAGAGTTAAAGAGTCTATCTGAAAATGATGTGTTAGATTAAGTGGTTGATATTTTTATGTGTGTGGTTGGTGTGGTGTGGTGTGTGTGTGTGTGAGTGTGAGTGTGAGTGTGAGTGTGAGTGTGAGTGTGTGTGTGTGTGTGTGTGTGTGTGTGTGTGTGTGTGTGTGTGTGTGTGTG